>VDFB02032320.1:0-20433 GCA_007258455.2 Sequoia sempervirens | reverse complement strand
TTTGATTATATGTATGATGGTAGGATTTAGTAACCAAAAAATTGGCTTACCAATAAAACTTAAAGTTAAAAGAAACTTTTTCAGTTTAAGGGGTTAGCACTTTTTTTCATCTTTGCATATTGGTTTGATGCTTCAAATGATCCATTTCTTATCCCCACTTATATCATATTGTATTCCCATCCCATTGCAATTGTTTCAATTGTTGGAGGAGTTGATACCAAAATTTTATATCAAATACCATGTTCTTGAAGCAATTTTATGTGTTTTTACTATTTTTTTGAAGTTCTTTTGTGTTGTATGGATCTTTACAAGTTTGAAATGCTCTGAGATCATTGGTGTAGATAAATATATGTGTTTTCTTTCATTTTCATTTGTTTTGAAGTGCTAAATCACTATTTTGTGGGAGAAAACAATCAAATACAGGGACTGCCCTATTTTGCCTGTGTAAGGGTTTAAGGGCTAAATAGAAATGGCATCCACCAATCCACCCACTATCTTGGAATTGTAACTCAGTGGATTGGTGTACAACATGGTATGATAGAGGCTCATTTCATTTAGGGTTTTGTTAAAGCAAGAAAATTGGCATTGAATTGATGCCCTAGGGCTTACAAGGGCAATTTTCTTGTGAATTTGTGGTCATTAAGTAAGGTTTTATCAATTTGATGGATATCTTGGTAGAGTCATGGTGACACTATTTTATGGTCCAATATCTACTTCGAAACAAAAATATCTCGAACAACTCTAAGAGCTATAATGGGATGGAATTAAAGGAACCTTCATATGAAGGATCTTCTAATGAAGGACCTTTGAATTAAGGTCTTCATTTGAAGGTCCTTCATGCAAAGGTTCCTTTTATAAAAAAAAATTGGACATGAAATATTTAAAATAAAAAATACCATCATTTGAAAGTCTTGACATGGCATCATTTTTGAATTAAGGTTCTTCATTCAAAAGTCATGACGACATCACCTTCAAATGAAGGTTCTTCATTCAACTAGTATTTTGTAATTTTGAAATTTTGGGATTATTTTTTTGCCTCATCCCACAAGTGGGACACACTATTGTGCAATCACTCATTAACAAAGAGATGAATGTGTGATAATAATTTAGGGTTAAAAATAAATCCATTTGAGCCTTTTATAAATGAAAGTGCATTTGATGCAATCATATGCCTTGTCAAAGTTTTAACTTAATAGTAAGGGAATCATGAGTAATTTTTTGGGCCCATTCAACAATCTCTGATGCAAGGATTGAATCGTCTAGAATGTATTTACTATCAAGAAATCCAATTTGTTTACCTATATGATGGTTTAATTGTGACGGAAATGATATTGACAAAGATTTTGTAATCTAGGTGTTGAGAAGAATAATTGGCCACCATCCTAGGATAGATTCTTCATTCTCACTTTTAGATGTTAAAATTTAACAATACCTTGATTGATGAAAGAGCCCAAAGATCCTTTCTCCATGGTATCCAGGTACACATATCAGCGGTCTTCTCTTATACGGTTGGACATGATTTAAATAAATTAGCTAGGAATTATTAATTTAACCTAAGGTTTTCTCATAATGCCATCATTGGAAAAGTATGATCAAATTCTTCTATTATGAAGAATTGTTCTATGTGCCTCTAGTAATCACTATAAATGTTTGTAAGGACAAAATGACTAACTGCATCAGGTAGGAGAGAATCAACTTTGAGTTCTTCAAATATTATATTCCTGTATTCATAATTTTTAAGGGTTGTGTGTGGAGGAGGTTATCACTACCAAGAAGGGAGGAGACCTTTCCTTGAATATGTTTGTGGTGGAGGTATTAAAGAAGAATTGTATGTCTCTATTTCCATTCATTAGATCTAGCTATTGGGCTCCTTTTCCCCTATAAAATTCCATTTGTTTATGTTATGTAAGTGTAATTCCATGCTATGTTGAAATATAAGAGGTGGAGGAGGCCAAAAGGAAATAACCCCTTTTTAGTTGTACCTTCAATTTTTTTCTTATTGTTTTATTTTTTTAGCAACTTTGTGGACATAAGATTTGAGGTAGGTCGTACAACAAAGAATAACATGTTCCCACCAACAAATTGAACCTCGAAAGTTAGTGGGGATTAATTATGAGTTCTAGATGAGAATGATGACCGAATTTCAATCTTTTTTGAGGAGGTGGGAGGCATAACCTTAACGTGGAGGATGTTGAGGTAACTAGGTGGTCAACTAGCTAGATTGACATAAGCACATGAAGGATCAATAAGAAAAGGCAACTATAAGTTCAAGTTGTGCAAGATGATTGAAAAGGGAGGGACAAACATAAAGATTGGAGGAAAAATAAAGATAAAGTGGTCAAATTCACTAAGCTTGTAGAGATGGCTAAGTCTACAATTGCTTCAGACTCATGCGATGAAGGCTATGTGTGATGAAATCCTAGACCTCAACCAAGATGCGGGTATATTATGGGAGTTTTTCCAAGACCTAAGGTTGGTTGATAAAAATGTGAAAGACTAAGCTATTTTATTTTTTGTCTTATCTTATACCATTTTACGAGAATGGGGGTGCCAATGTATGAGAAGATCTTTGGAAACTAGGCATGAAAATTGCAAGTTAAAGTGAATGGGGGTGCCAAACTTACAATACTCATTGTCCCTTGGTCATCAATTTTCCCTGAGTTCCCTCAACCTCATCATGGTATTTGAGTATTGAGCCCTTGTTCTCCCTCCTCCAAACTCTTCCTAAATGGTATTGACCTTGTTTTTCCTCCTCCAAACTCTTAGGTCGGTCTTTGAGTATTAGACATTTTAACTCAAACTCTTCCACCGTGTGTATTGTTTTTCCTCCAAACTCAAACTCTTCATGATTGTTGGTATTTGACCTTGTTTTAACTCAAACTCTTCCTCCTCGGCACTAGTATTGGCCTTGTTTCCCTCCTCCAAACTCTTCCCTCGATTAGGTATTGACCATTCACTTCTCCACTTTGATGAGCTACAACCTAGTTTCATTAGGTTTTACATTATGTTAATTAAGTTCAAAATTTTGGCACCATTTAGCTAGGTTTTAATATTCTACAATATAGTTAAGTACATATTAGCTATATTTTACATAATAAATAATATAATTATTCAACTTATTATAATTATATATTATATTCTTTAACAAAATTATTAAATACGTATAAAATTATTATAATTAATAATTAATAATAAGTATATTTTTATATAATACAAAATATAATTTAATATAATATATATTTAATATAATAGTAATATTAAGGTTACAAATTATATAATATAATTATATTTATTATTATATAATAGTATATATAGGCTTTTACCTGATATTTTAGAGGATTTTACCATTACACTACAGCTGGTTTACCATTAAATGGTAGTTGAAACTTGTTTTCCAACGACACAATAGTGGTTTCCAGGCATGAGATTTGTTTCAATCTCAAATCTCATAATATATGTATCCTATTAGCTAATACAAAGAGAGATAGAAACTAAAAAGATAGAGAATGAGAGAAAGACATGAACTTAGATAGATAGGGAGAGAGAGAAATATAAGAGATACAAAGGAAAAGAGAGAGGGAAAAGAGAAACTAAATTTTGATTGATTGTTTCATGTCAACAATCCAAGGATGGCACGTGTCCTTGGGGAGTTATGCTCAAGTTAGCATGCCATTTGATTAAAGATATGATAATTCTCCTTTAAGGCGTCTTCAATGTACCCATTTTTACTTAAGGAGACAAAAAGATAAATATAGGGGAGAAAATATAGAGGAGGGAGATAGCCAAGAAACTTATACTTAGTAGAAGGGGAGACAAAGAGAGATATTAGAGGTAGATAGCTAAAGGAGATAGGGATGAATGGGTAAGTCTTGAGAGGTGGTGCATATATCTCTCCATGTCCTCCTATCTCTCACCATATCACCCACTATCTATCATCACTCCCTCTTCCCCTCTATCTATTGAGCTATCTCTCCGCTTCCCCTTTCTCTCATTCCTTCATCACCCTCCTCCATCTCTCTACTCATATCTCTATCTCTATTTCTCTTTTTATCTCCCTCTCACTCCTCTCTCTATCTCTTTCTATCCATATCTTTCTCTACCTCTATCACAATCTCTCTGTCTCTTTCACCATCCCCCTCTATCTCTCTATATCACCCCCTTTTTATGTTTCTCCCTCTCCCTCTATATATATTGAGCTATCTCTCCCTCTCTCCCCTATCTTCTTCTCTCTCTCCCTTTCTACATATTGCTCTCCCTCTCCCCCTCTTCTTTCTCTCCCTTTTCTACCTATCTCCCTCTCTTCTCTCTCTTCCTCTTCAACCTTTATCTCCTTCTATTCTCTCTCTTCCTCTTCAACCTATCTCTCATCCTCTACCTATCTATATCCCTTTCTCTATCTTCCCCCTCTCTATCTCTCACCATCTCTCCCTCCCTATCCCCCCTATCCATCGACTCTCTATCTCCACCTCTCTTCCTTTCTCTTCCCATATATCTCCATCTCTCTTTCTCTTCCCATATATCTCATCTCTCTCTCTCCATCTATCTCTATCTCCCCATATATGAACTAGGATCCATACAAGCATGCAATAGTATATGTTGGTAAAACCATAATAGTGTTTTATTAAACTATAAGTAACACTTATCTTTCTAATGTCAATCCTTCTTATAAAAATAGTGTTTTATTAAACTATAAGTAGATTATTGTCACCACTCTTCATTCCACATGAAATGCCAAATTTAGCAATTGTTTTGTTGCTTTTGTCAGGTTTCATTAACCAAGCTATTTAGTGGGTTGAATAAAGTTGTGTTATGACCCTTGGTATCTTTAAAATAATTAGACAATATTAGGGAGATCAGGAAGGGGAGAAAACTAAACTCCTTCAAAATAGGGGTAGTTGTGGGTTTGTTGGTTTTCTTTGTATACTATATACTTAGTTCCTCTAGGATAAATAAGTCACTATAGAAATGAAATATTTTTTATTATCTACCTAATATTAGACTATTTAGATCATTTTCTTAGTTGTGTATCCTAACTAATATAGAGTAAGCTTTTTCATTTTAATTGACTACTACATAATAGTTTATATGTTGAAATAATTGTTTCCATTCTTTGTAGTTTTTACATTGGTATGCAAATCATATTTAATCTTACACCAATATACTTCTTTCATAAAGATATTTATTTGAAATAAGTGCTTCATAACCCATCTAATCAAATCATAACCTATCAAAAATTCAATAGAATTTTTCTAAAGAAAAGAACACTTGACCCAATCATAAGTGTATGGCCTTTGCAGAAAGGAGTGATCCACCTTAGCAATAACAACTACTTGATGTAGACCTGGGAGGCTCAACTCAACCAACCTATCAACCTACCTTTAAGAGGCTTCCAACAAGTTTAGAATGACCAATTTAAATAATCCAAACAACTCTCAAAGCCTGACAAACAACAAAAGTCAGATTTCACACTTTGACTCCTTGAATCCTTGCAATAGTGCAAACCTAGTTTTTTCTCAATAACTCAAAAATTTCCCAAAACACCAGAGAAACCCTTGATGGTTTTAGACACCCATTTTGGAGTTATTAAACATACTTCAATGGAAAGTACAACTCCTTTGGACCAAATCACCAAAATCACCCTTTCTAGGTTGTGTTGATTAGGCTGATTAGGCCTATTTTACAAAGCAACTAGTCTTTAAACTTGTCATATGCCCATGAAACCTTGGGGCAGAAATTTTTATGCCTTTGTTGGAACTGTAAAATTTTGAAAATTTTACAGTGATTTTTCACTCGTTGATTCCCTAAAGAAAACCTTATCTTGAGTATAATCCATCATAGTCACATATGATCACATCATTCATGACCATTTGATATCATGAAAAACCTCCAAAATCTAGTATTCAAATCACCTATATCACCAAGAATTTGTGTAGGTCTCTCTGACTCATAAATCATTATATTCTCATTTTCAGCATATTGGCGAAAGAATAGAAATGTCACACTGATCGAATTACATAAGAATATACACATCGAGATGACACAGTCCATGGTCTCACCAATAAAGAGATTCCTCAGCAAGACAAGTTCCATCGGGGTGAAATGAAAAGGTCATACTGAGCATATAGGTCTCACTGATGAAGTTCCATTAGCAAGAAACCTATCTTGTCTCACCAATCAAAGCACAAGGAGTTGTATCGGCTAGACCAACGCCATCGAAGTAAGATCCTTGAGTCATCCCAAGTGTATTTGTCTCACCGATGAAATATCATCGGTGAAACACTCATCTTTTCTTGCCAAAAAAACAAAGAAACATACTATCACCAAGACAAACACTATCAAAATGAGTTCAAAATTTCCTCTCAGCCCATTATGTCACGCCGATAAGATTACATCGGTAGGAGTCTTGGAGACATACGTGAGATTATAGGAATAATCATCGGGGAGACTTATAACATCGGGAAAATTACTTAATGTCTTAGCAATACACCATTTCTTGCCGATGAAGACACAAACAGATCAAGATAGTCGCCGGGGTGACTCTTGGTGATATTTATATGAATCAGATGGATAGATTATGTGATATCGGCATAATGTCTCCCTGACCAAAAGAATATTTAATGAACGTTAGTCAAGCTTGAATAAAAGGATCACCCAAAGTTTTAATTGTCTTGCCAATAGAACATTTGATGTGACAGTGGGTAAATTTGAAGATCATCTACGCTTGTGTTCAAAGCTAGGACATTAATGGCAGTATTACTACCAAATGTTTTGATGATTTCCTGAATTGAGAAAAGTAATTGAAGGAAAATTTTGCAAAGTTGGCAGCAGAGGAATGGAAGAAGGGCCAAAGGATCTTGCGGTCAAAGAGTTCTAAATAAACTTGTAAGTTCCCTGCAATTAAATTTTTGGTTTTGTGATTCATAAAATGGAAAGCACTAGCTCAAGAAAAGAAAAAGGTAGGAAATAGAGTGAGATTAATAACCCTATAGGAAAAAAGCAAAAAATTGAAGCAAAGAAGGAACCAGGGGTAGTTGAGAGGAAGTTAAAATGGGACTTAATTGATCAATTGCCTAGCTCAGGACCTAAGGCCAAGTGATCTGCACAACTTAGGGAAGAAGTGTAAAAGTTAAGAGGATAAATGCAAGCATATATGAGACATATGGACCCCAATTAGGGGATATGAGTTTATTTTTCATTACCAATAAAGGAACCGATATGAACCAGTGTGCAATCCTTGGAAGTTAAACCTAGGGAAACTAGTCTACCCCAATGTATTTGTAAATGTAGAATTGGTGAATATGCTAGTTGCCTAGTATAATCCAAAATGTAAAGCTATTTGTGATCCATCAGGGAAACTATTTATACATGTATCTGAAGTTGCCATCTATGAGGTTTTTAACCTAGAGGGAGTGTGTGGTGAAAAAATTGTACCTGAACAGCTAGAAAAGGAATTCTGGAGGATGGATACTTTGTGCAAGGGTTGGAGGTTGCCACTACATAGGTCTAAGAAAGATGGTGTTTCAGTTCCACTGAATGACAGTGATGGTCCCCCGTTCCATGTTGATTTGTTTGAACCCTACATGAGGTACACATATTTTTCAATGTGTCAAGTGTTGGGAATGGAGGCCCCTGATCACATGTCAATTGTACCCATGGTAATTGTAGCAGACATCCAATGTCACAATTAAAGGTTTTTTTTACTATGCTTCACACATATTTAAAGTACTTGATTCAGGATTGATGGCAATAAAAAGTGGAGCTCCTATCTTGCACTTGGATGCTTATTCAATCCTAATGCATATGATACTTTATTATGGACAAGAATTGTAGATGTGGCCTAAAAAACTGAGGGTTGTACAATTTGATAAGGAAGGAAGGCTATTACCAGTACAACTCTGGACTGCCACCTGGGATTGCAGATTTGCTAATTCTTGTTATCTACATTTTGAAGAGTTTTTTGTGAAACTGCTATACATATTTTAAAATCATCCTTGTGAATACTCATTGTCCGATGAAATAAAAAGTTTTTTAAGGCCTAAGGATTTCAATGGACCTATCAACCACAATTGGGGAGACTAGTACTGTCTAGAAGATGTGACCATGATAAGAGTATATGGATTTGAAGATGCACCCTTCGTTCTTCCCAAGGTGGTGCCTAATAGGATTGCATATTTGGATCTTGTTAGGCAATTGGACTATTTAGATGTTATGAATCTGAGTTCTTTCGGAAAGCAGGCATTTATGCCTAGTACATTATGCTTCACTGATTTGGTCTAAAAAATCTAAACAGCTTTGCAATTATTTCACTACTACGATCAATATGTCATTTTTCATGAAATTTCCCAAAACACTATTCATTATGATCATATGGAAATTTATAGGAGAGCTACAATAGTTGTAACATCATGAATTAAAATTAAACATTAAAAAGAACATCATGAATTAATTATGTAATGGCATAAAAATTAAAAACATCATGAATTAATTATGTAACCACATAAGTCAAATATAATTCTATCAAGAAATTAATATCAAATAGATAATATAATCACATAACTCATACATTTCAATATCATTGGTCTTCTTCTTCATCTAACTCTTTGTCTATATCATCCAATCCAGATTCGACATTGTAAGGATTAGTCATATCATCATCATTGTCATTGATATCAGTTTCAATAATCCCATCATCCACATGGATATTATCTTCATGAATATTAACTCGTACATCATCATGATCTAGTTTCTCCTCTTTGACATCTTCGTCAGGCACATCATCAACTAACTGTTGATCCTGATCATCATCTACATCATCTTCTAGTTCTTCGGTATCTTCTTTTTCCACCACATTATACTTTACCAGCCTTCCTCTTGGATCATGTCTAACAACAAATGAACAAGCCAGTTTACCTAGAACCTCTAACTAAAATACCTGCTCGCATTGGCTTGGAAGAACATATTGCTCATTTCCAACTTTGCTCGATTGATCTTGTATTAACCATGGTAAATCCATTATCATGTTCAATAATAATTCTCTCGAGATCATTTTCATTCAATCGTAGATTGTACCATAGGATGATGAACAAAACTAATTTGAAGGACTTAAAGTCACACTCAAGTATATCATCCAAAATCCCATAGTATCAATTTTTTGAGACTTCTAGATGTATGTCGCTTCTAGATGAAACATTAGTCACCTGAAAAACTGCAGTTATCCCAGAATCATAAGTTTTCTTCGTGTCATCCAACTTTTTGATTCAAAATTTACAACCATTGCACCACATAGCCTTGTGGTGTTTCACCTGCAATATGTCAAACATGTAAAAATTATTGCAATATCGTCAATTGATAAACATATTTATTCTTGGCCGAATGTATTGAAAGAAAAAAATCTCAACATATATATACCAATATAATTGAAAATAATTAAATAATATGGATGATTAATATATTTATACGTACCTATTTATCTCTTATTGCTTATAATTCTGGGAGAGATAGAGGTAGAACTTACTGCAACAATTATAAAATGATCTTTTCATTATTTTTTCAAAAGTAGTAAACATAATACACTGAAAAGTACATGCAGTATACAAATATATATATATAATATACCAGAATAATTACCTTAATAAAGGTATGCCAATCATGCGTTTTCATCCCTGACCCAAATTCACCTTTCTTTGTTATAATATTGTTTATGTTTGCAGCAAATCCTGTGGGAAATTGAATTTTTCGTATGACTTCATTTATAGCATTTCTTTGTTGTTCCATTAATAACCAAGGGAACTTATATTAATTTAGTCTCCATCGCTATTTAATTGAATGAAATTTTTCATTGCATGATTGGCTTCCTGAATGTCACTACAAATTTTGGCAATTTTTTCTTTGTCATTCCTTCCATCCAATATTTTCCATAACATTTATGTTATATTCTTTCCGATATGCATTGTATCAAACAAATGCACAATTTATAGCTGCTCATAGTAGGGCAACCTACTAAATTGTCTGGGATAACTTTTCAATCCCTATGGAAGTTGGCCATTAATCCTTGATGACCTTCATGAAGCATATAAGTTAAACAAATTAACGACAATCATTGTCAATTACAACATGAGTAAACACAACACAATATAAAAATATAAATTCCAAACATATCATATATGATAGATAAACAATTTGATCCAATGTATAACCTTGACGATTAATTCTATTATATTCCAACTTCCATAGGAGAGGTGTCATTCTTCATGGTTTTGATGTAGTCTCTTCTTTCCCATTGAAAAGATGTTTTTCAGTAGTTTGATACTTATGATTTCTGTGGAGGAAGTGCCTATACTCATCAAACACCTGCTTTCCTAAACTTGTTGAACGAGAGATTTCATCTTTGGACCACAAATTGGACATGCAAATTTTCCTTTGTTTGAAGACCTGAAGATCATATATAATTGGATTAAATATGTCAATTTTTATAATTATATATAATAAATAGATTATTTTAAAAATATGCATCATATCTATTTCATAAAATCCAAATGTCGTTAAAGTCGCGGAGCGTTATAACATACCACAAAATATGTTAGCCGAGAGGCATCATGAATTGTCCATACAAGCATTGCATGGAATTGAAATTGTCTTTGTCCTATTGGTCTAGAGACGTCATACATAGTGATGTCATTCCATAACTTTAGTAACTTGTCGATAAGAGGCTCAATATATACATTCATATCTTTAACTTGGTACTTACCTAGTTGAATGAACATAAACATTACATAATTATTATAACCATTTTACTGCAATGTATATAAATTAATGTACATGACTATTAAATGAAAAAAAAAAGTCATTATGCAACAAATAAGACAAATGAGATGCTACTACGTTAAAAAAAATTGATGTAATCAAATACCTGGAATAATCATTGCCAACATTATGTGCTCCCTCTTTATTGACATCCATGGAGGAATGTTATTGTTGATAACAAAAATAGGCCACATCGAGTAAATAGATCTCAGCTCTCCAAATGGATTGACACTGTCTGTTGCCAATGAAAGCCTGAGATTACGAGGTTCTTCTTTAAAGTGTTTCCATTTTTCCTCCATGTCCCTAAATGTAGAACCATCTGCAGGCATTCGAAGAATGTCATCTCCACTTCTATTTCGTGCATGGTAATCCATAAATTGTGATAAGCTTTCACACCTAAATAATTGTTGCATACATGGAATAATGAGAATATAACGAAGAACCTTGCGAGGCACCTTTTTTGTTAGTTGATCTATTTGATATCTACTGATATGACATTCTAGGAATTATGTTGCAAATTCATGTTGTTTATGATATATAATATGATCATTGGGACATGCATCTATTGCTTGATACTCCATTCCAATATCTTTCATAATGCCAGATAAATCTCGATATAAGCGAGGTAAAATATTTGATGGTGGTAACAAAAATTCACCAATCAATCTACAACAAAAATAAATTTGTTAATATAAATAATATTAATGGTACATATTTCATCATTTATTTACTAGTGATGAAATAACAACAATTAAAATAGATGAAAAACATGACATATATGACATACCTTAACATTCGTGAGATTGCTATGTTGGATAAACCATTCATAACCTTCAAGTCCACCAGCAACAATACAGCAGAAAGAAGAGTTGTTTGGGAGTCTTCATAAAGGGGCACGTATTCCTTCTCAAGTACAAGTAAATCATGAACATCATCAAAGTCATCTCGATCATCATGATCAGTTGTGCCACTAAATGTGTCATGGATCAATGTATTTGTACCATCATCTTCAACTGTGTTTTTTGGCGCATGATCATCTTCTTCCATAGGATCATTAACTTCATCTTTGATATTCACAGCTCCATGTTCCTCCACTTGCAAAACCACATTCTCCAAGCTGTGATAATCCATATCATGTGCTCTAGGGTGCCCCACCTTTATAATAATGATAGACACAAATAAACCATGATCATGATCAAGTGATTTTTTATATACATTTAATGTTAAAACGATATAAACATTTTTACAAAATTCAATCAATATAAAACACATATAATGAACGTACTAATGGAGATCTATAATCATGCCCCCTTCACACGTGACCATGCTACCTACAATGTTTCAACCTGTTAGATTAAAATTTTCTCGCCTTTAAGCTCCTTGTAATTTTGCAAGGACAATAACTTCACCCTTCTTCAATCTAGCCCACAATCTGATCGCGTCTCTTCATTTTGTTCTGGATTAATATTATCTAACATGAATTTTCTTTACCAAGCTTGAATATTTAGATCTTCAAAAAATATCAAACTCACACTCCAATAATTTTTAATCATAGATAGATAACAAAATCTAATCATTCTAATATTTTACACCAAAAAAAATTTGGCATGCAACCACCCCTGCAAAAGAGAAGATAGTCTAAAGTTAATGACCCCATAAAACACTTTAAAATGCTAATTCCAGAACTTATTAAATTCTTATTTTACTATGATTTCCAACTGTTAGACTTCTAAAATTAGAATATTGAACTTACACAACAAAATCTGGAAATGAAATTATGAAAATGCACAAGTCTAAAAATGAAATTTGATGAGATGTTGCTTTAAAATATGATTTTCAAACCTGGAAGTACAAATCTAACTTCACAAATGAATTCTAGAAAAAGACAATGACTACCCTCAACTTGGTGATAATAGCAAAACACTGTCTCAATAAATAGTCGAACTCACTTTTATTTATGTCAGCCACACTTTGATTTTGCATGTTCATCGAAATTTTGACGAAAAATCTTCGTCGCAATTTCAATGAAAACTCAAGTTTGTCAAAATTTTGACGAACGTCAAGGATAAAAATTTTAAAAATTGAAAATTACACATTAAATATCACAAGTACCTGACAATACATCTAATTATACATCTTTCGTAAGAAATTTTTGTCGGATTTTGTGGTCACAAGAGTTAGTGTGCAGAGGTGGGTACAGTTGTTCCAATATTTTTTCTACATTCCTACCTTGATATTATTCTTATTTGGTGTACCGCACATTGAGATAAGCAAAAAAAATTCTAAGACATTTACAATGTATACTCTATGACAGAGTCATGATAATATGGTCCACATTCCTCCACAAAGAAAGCTTTTATCTTGTGCTTCAGAAGATAAGATGATCAAGATGTGAAGGTGATAAATTCAATAATTTCAGTCATTACACCTTCCACTTTAAAATCTATGAGTAATAGTGTTTTGGTATGTGGTCTAGCAGAGAAAAGTATTGGTAAAAGCATGTTGGGATGCTCTGCATTCCTCCAAACATAAAGTGTTGGCCTCGTGGTTTTTAAGACATGATCATTAATGTTAAATGCACACTACTTTGTAGTATTTGGTGTTTTGGTGGTTTGCAAGATCAGTTTTCAAATGGTAGTTTTCTATAGCTATTCAAAATGCTCTATTCCTATATATTCAGTGGTTTTCTTCAATTGCACTAGCATATAATGATCAGACACTTTAGGAAAAGGTTGAGAAGATATTGTGCATAAACTACATTGTTCACATCTTGGTCTGCATGATTCTTTTGGTCTCTCCCTAGTGGTGTAAAGTTGAACAGTTGGCAATTTTGATGGTGTTATCATTAATTGGGCTAACAGGTTTGGTTCATTTATCTATGGTTGGATCTAATTAATTAAGTTTGCTTTGGAGGGTATGTTGAGATGTCTTTTGGTCCTGTTATGTCGTTTGTTGATCTGAGACTCTTTTTCTTGTCACATTGTATATGTTTGGAGCTGACCTATGTGATATCATGTGTTTATTCTAAAACATCATCTTGGAGCCAACCTAATTAAGGTTTTATTTTTTTGTCAAGGATATATATAGAAGGAAAATTCATTTGTGAAAGTGACAAAGTGTAGAGAATTGAAATTGTGTAGTATGTTGAAGATGAAGTGTGTGAAGTCAATGTGAAGGATTATTGAGCAAAAAAGGAACTGCAACATCAACATATGTTGGATGCTTCTTTATAGTAGTTCATATTCATAGTTCTCATTATAATTTTCATGTATCTTGCTCTAAGATAGTGTGTCTTGTCAGGTCCTTGTATCTTTTCTTAAGGATATATTCCTTAATCTGCAATTCCATATACAATGAGCCTTAAACAACATTGTAATCTTTGTAAGCAATAAGCTTCATATATTGTGAGTTAACTCTCACCACAGTTTTTCCCTCATTGGATTTTCCATGTAAAAAATATTGGTGTCCTTGTGTGGTGCATGTTTTCTTTTCTGCTCTTCTTTTAGTTTATGTGATGGGATGTTTAATCTACAAATGGGAATGGTTAAGTTTTAATATGTGTTGATTCACCCCCCTCCTCTCAGCACTATAGTGTGTTCAATAACAAATAGAGGATATCCATAGATTCAAGGTTCATCAATATGATAACTATTGGGTATCAATTTCCTTTCCCTAGAATGGATGAAATTATGGATAATTTGGATAAGGTTAAATACTTCATTGAATTTGATTTAAAGAATGAATAAAATAAAATTAGTACAAGGGAGGAGGGTGAATGGATAACAACTTTCAAAGCTTATGAGATGTTTGAATGGCTTGTGATCCCCTTCAAATTAATGAAAGTGACTAATGTATTTATATAAGTAATGAATGAAGTGATGTGACTATTCTTATGCATATTTGTGGTTGTGTACCATAATGATATTCTAATTTTTAGCAATAGAAAGGAAGAATTTTTTTTTCATATTAGTTTAGTCTTGCAAAGACTCAAGGAAGAGAAATTACTAATTAACTTGAAGAAATGCAAATTTATGAAAATAAATTGGTTTATTCGTGGTTTGTTATTACTTGTAAGGGGCCATAAATGCATATGAAAAATGTAACAGTGTAGTGGCCTATGCCTAGGATTTTGTATGAAGCATGAATTTTTCATAGCCTAAGAAATTTCTATAGAAATTTTTCCAAAAAATTTAACAAGATTTGTGCACTAACCATTAAGACCATGAGAGGGGATAAGAAAGAGATTAAAGTAACAACAACAACAAATATGAGCTTTAAATTCTTAAATAAGACCACCGAGAAGGTAATGTTGGCCTTGTCATATTTTTGCAAAGGTGTTTCAAGTGGACCATGATACAAGCCGAACAAATTTAGAATGATTGTCAACCAAGAAGGGAAGTCCATAGCCTAATTCGATAAAAAGATAAATGGTTCCAAAAGGAGGTATTAATACTATGATCAAGAGTTTTATGTTATATTGCACACATTAAAGAAGTGGAAATGTATTATCCACTCCCCAAGGAGTTTTTGATTTACAAATATCATCATGGTTCAAAATTTATATGCAAGGTTATACCTTTGTTCTTAAGCCTTGAATTGGGAATTTCAATAAGGTAGCAGATTCCTAGGTAGAAAATCAACATCATTAATTGAGATGAAGACTAAAGTAGTTATTTTTGATGCCATAAAGGAGTTATATAAGAAAAATTCAAGTTTCAAGGACATCATGCATCAATGAGAGATAAATCATTTTAAAACCCCAAGGTATATAAAGTTTCCCCTTGAATAATACTCCATCTTCTATGAAGTAGTCCATCCACACTGTGATTTTGACAATGAGTGACATCTCACATTTTAAAACCCTGGGAGTTTGAGTAGGGACATGACATCCCAACTATAATGTAAAACATTTCCTCATAACATTTATGATTTTAAAATTTAAATTTTGGTTATGACTTACCTTGTGCAGGTAGCTCCACCTACTCCCATACATATTAATAAATAAAAATACATGAGGATGGAATGAGTGAAATACTTAGGTAGGTTTTGAGTTTGAAAGAGGCACACTTGAAAAATATGATAGGATTTTGGAGTTCAAGCAAGAAAGTTAGCAAGTAAACAACCCAATTTTGGGAGCATTTCAAATAGGAGACAAAAGAAAAAATTTCTACATAAGAAATAAGTTGTTAGAGCCATGTGTGATGGATAAAAGGCCATGAAAGATCCTACAAGTTATGTGTGATTAAAGAGGATGTTTCCATTTTTGGAAGGAGTTGAGTATTGTACTCACTTATGAGAGAAAAAGGACCCTACAAAAGAGTAAAGGAGGATTTAAGGAGGAAATAAAAATAGGAAGCATTAAAAGGATGAAAAGAAGCATGCCACATCCAAGGAAAAAGTGTATTGTTGTTTAGGTCTTCAAACTCAACTAGAACATGGAAGTACCAGAGGCATAAAGAAGGGGAATTTAATTCTTATTCAACTCTATAATCTAAGATAAATGTATGAGGTATATTTTAGTTAATATAACAAAGAAATATTTATTTTGAAGTTAATATTGTTAATGTGCTGGTGTTTGAGATTTTTGGATTTTATTGAATTCGATGGTGTGTTGCTTCTTTGAAAATTAGCTTTCTATGCACATTGTTACATGTTATGTGTGTTGTCTCTTACCTACATATAAATTTATTTTAAAGTTGCTCATGTTAATGTGGTAGTGTTTATGAGATTTTTGATTTTTTTCTTAATTCCCTAGTGTGTTTCTTGTTTGTGAACTAGATACCCTATGTAGGCTATTACATGGTATATGTGTATCATCTTTTAATGTAGAGTAGAGCATGAATCCATAGAAATTGGTCTAGAAGTTGCACAAACAAAATGCAACAAAGAAATACCCAAGTTTTTAGACAATGACTTTACTTCCAACAATTAATCCCCCCTTTTAGTTGCAAAATAGTGGAGTTGCTTGATTCTAGGTGCTACATGTAGTGTGGTGTCATCACAAACTTACATTTTTGCACTAGATAGGGTAAGCTCTCTTCATGGAATATTCCTAGACTGACCTATTCCTTGAAGAACCAATCACTTGACATTGCCTACATATTCCATCAAGGTAATTAGAGGCTCCGCTATTTGCACACACAATAATAGAAAGATAATTATCATAATCAGGATGAGATCTTTTACATCTCTACCAATTTACAATAGTAAGATAACATACATATCTTAGACAAATGTTAATATGATGTCAACAATAATGTATGAATATAAAAACCACATAGTGACCAAATTATACATGTATGACATATACACATCACTTATAGATATAGTGACCAACTCATACATACATCACATATACACATAGTGACAACCCATGCAAACATCACATTTACACAATCACTGACTAGCAAAATGAATTGGATGCAACCATATTACATGCATCAAGAAAAATAACTAGTGTATCCCACACTACTATTATAATTGTGAATAATATGAGACATAGGATCAGAAAATGAACAAAAATTCCTTCCGCACAATAGAGTTGAAAACAATTATTTTCTATATTCTCAACAAGAAAAACTTACCAAATGAACCCCAAGAGTCTTCAAGAGATCAAGAAATAATACAATGAGGACGAGTGCTTTATAGGAGAAACCCTAAATGATAAAGGGATTAGATCATGATAAGTGTTGTCATCTTGTGTGATGAGACAAAATAATCTAGTAAAATCTCACTCTAGTTAAAAAAAAAAAAAAAAAATTATCTTAAGTGCATGAAATAAATTATACTAATAATCAATTCAATATTAATTAAGTATTAGCTAATGCATGAATAATCTAACACCCCCCTTAAATGAACTCAGGGAGTAGCTAAAAATCCTAAAAATTCAATGGATAAAAATAAAATAATGCATGATGGGTCCCTACAAATAAGGACTGATGAGGTACCCATATACAAACAATCCAATCTCTCACAACTCAAGAAAAGGAGAAAACCTCATGAAAAAGACTCCTCTCCAAAAGAAAGAAAGGTGAATGAAGGAATGAAAATCCTCCAAAATAATATCCCAAAAAGAATAGGAGCACAAAGAACATCATTGAATCATGAAAAAATTGTAGACAACCAATGTTGATGACTTCTATCGTACTGAAATGAAGAACCAACTTTGAAACAGATGATGGTCAGGATCAAGAAGATAATAAAATGCTTGAGTGCCCCTAAATAAAACTAATCAAATCAGATGAAAAACAAATGCAAATGTCTAGAATTCGAAGATACAAATGGCATAGGTACCAATATTCTAAAGAAAAATGTGTTTTGATGAAAATGGGATCCTAAGTCTAATGCAATAGAACACTAGGAACAATTTCCTTTTTGAAGAGAACAATAGGATGCAAATCAAGAAGGTGATTAGATTGACTTTCAGCCTTGTAGGTGGGCCAATCAAACCTGGATCTGCATATTTTTGGATGTTGGATATGAATTGGAATTGATTTTCCTTGGTTGACCTAATTAGACTATGTTCCTTAGTATGAAAATACAATATTTCACTAATTGAGAGACTATAACAAAAATTTGAAAGCAACTTTGAGAAAGGAAAAACTCTATGTACCTATCCTGTAAATTTAGAGTGAGTCAGAATAGGAGGATAAATTTGTCATATGGAATCTATGTACTTGTAGAGATATTTCAACTCTATTTTCGCAGTCCTCTAATGTTGGATCTGAGCTTCCTTATTCTACTTGCAAATTTTTCTAATCATTGTCAGATAATTTTGTAGGTGAATTTTTGTGGCTTGTTAAGATGTATGGTTTTGAATGCAACAATGGAAAATTGATCTTCAAACTTCCTTCAATATCCTTTAAAGTTGAAACCTACACATTCAAATATAGAGGAAGGGTTGTGACATTTAGGGGCTTTCCTTAGTCAAACCCCATGTAAGTGTTTCCACTTCCATAATGGAAATGTCAATGATAGAAAGATAAATGATGGGAAGGAATGATGAATCAACAAAGCATTGCAACTCACCACCCTTCAATGGCTTCCTTGAAGGACTAAAGTCATGCGCATCACCTCAAGGTCTTGAATCTTGCTTGAATTGCTTGGAGACCTACAAAAGGGTTAGCCTTCACAAACAATGATAACATAAACACAACTAAACACACAGGATTTGACATGATGCTTGGATCTTGAATTGTTGTAATAAAGCTCTGAAATAATGCTCTTGACAATATTTTCTCCAATGATTTCCTAGATTCTCCTTTTTTAGATTTGAAATGATGCAATAACTAGGTATTTAAATGTTTTTATTCTAATTTTCCAAAAAATAGATCCTAATAGCTAAAATTTACAACTTGAATTGGAAATGATAAAATGTCGACACCGACATATTCAAAGTTGGGACCAGGAAAAATAGGGGGACACTGTCTCCATAGGGTGACTTTTTCTTTGCCCTATTTTTTTGAAATTAAGGTGTTAGGGGCAAAGTATCAAATAAATACATTTTTTTTTGCTTGTAATTCATTAGTAATTGTTAAAAATAGGCTATAGAATGCATAATTTAGGAAATTAGAGGTTCAATCAAGTCCAATAATTTATGGGGGAGCCAAACATAGTGTGGTATTGTTAAGGGTGACTATTTTTGATGCTACATTTAGCCCCCACTTTAGTGAGAGTATGAACTTACACTCAGACTCATACTAAAGTATGAAATCTATGTCAAGAGGGGTCTGATTGTCCAAATTTTGGAGAGATATGATGACAAAGGATCTAGGGAGAGTGCACAAGCACCCAAGATCCAAGATCCCATGGAAATACAACATAAGCACAAAGTAACACACACATGTATGAAATGCATCAAAACAACATACACAATGTCAAAATAAAATGCAAAAGGAGGGTATGAACTAGCAAGTTGCATTATGCTAGGCTTCACACCAAAGGCATTCATGATTCACACACTCGAAAAGTCTTATATTTTCTAGGTGAATTACAAATAGAAGGAAACACATCCTCGTGAAGTCTAATATTCACTAGGTGTGCACCCATTCATAACCATACCAAGAGTTATACTCCCTAATAAGTCTAATAAGGTGTTGCAAAAATGATAAAAATGTTATGCCAATGCAACATTAAGTTCAATGTGTGTGAACAAAGTGAAGAAAAAAATCCAATGTCAACGCACCACTAAATCCAACATGTGTGAACAAAGTGACACAAATAGTGCCAATGTATGCCCCTATAAAATGTAAACATACTTGCTATGTTGGTATTTTAAGGAGAAAGAGGGGAAGAGGGGATCCTTGAAAAGAATCACGCCTCCCAAAACTAGTTATCCTTCCCCCCAAGAGTAGAGACAAGGACAACCACACCAAGGACTATCATGTTGTTTCCATGAAAAATATGGTTGCACTTAAGATTGTACCACCATGAATGGAAATGAGCAAAACACATAAAGCTACAAATGCCACTTAGTGAAAAGAAACATGATAGGATGAAGATCATTTTTTATTAGAGGAATTCTAGGTGCATCAAAAAATGGGATAGCATCATAATCCTTAAGTTTTATTTTGTTACTTAAGGCCTAACATTTATTCATAGAATGACCATGCACTTGATGATATGCACAAA
>VDFB02032319.1:127740-140863 GCA_007258455.2 Sequoia sempervirens | reverse complement strand
AGAGATTCATCTTGGATCGAGACTCAGCTAGGAAGGAAGAGGAGGCAGCTATCTTATGTTCTCAATCATTCTGATTTCGATGACATTTATCAAGATGCGCCAGATAAGAGAGTTAAGAACATGGTTCACGTAGAGAGAAACACTGACATGGAGGTTGTTATCGAGACTGCTGTACCTCCGCAGGGGAAGAGCTTGGCTGATTTAGAGTCTCAGGATTTTGAAGTTATCACAGTCAACCTTGGTCGCAGCACACGCCGGACTCAGGTTGATCTTCTTCAAGTTGCTACAGATAGTGCCAAGGACAGAATACTAAAGGACGGAGAGGATAAAGCAGCCCTCAAGGCTGAAATCAGACAGCTTCGTCAGTACATTTCTAGCCTTGTGCACAGACCAGAAGCCATTAACACACTCCCACCGATGCTTGAGCCACCAGCAGAGCAAAGTCAGCTCAATCATTTAGTTGCATATGGCAAGCGCTTGGAGGAATGGGAGGACTTTCACATAGAGGTCACTATGCTTGCTGAGTTATAACATCAAATAAGGCATAAATGCACGATTCAGACTGGCCTTCTGTGGATGAGGAACTGGATAGCTATTAACAAAACCCAGGATGAAATTTTGATTACCACCCGAGTTTGGTTTACTTGTTACCCACTTTTATTTAAGACACAGAGAGGTTATCTACTCTTGGAAGACACAGTTGGTTTTCAGAGCAAAGATAGAAGACAGTTTAGCATCAGAGTTGGCTGAGAGTAGAGAGCACGTCACTAGTGCACTCCGGTTTGTGAGGACTCTTGTATCTCGCTTACCGTGCCGGTATCAGATTGAGGGTGGTGCCTACGTGGAGCTTACAGATGTTCAGTCAGAACTCCAGGCACTCATTCATATCATTTTCAGTGGGGAGACAGTTGGCTGTAAGATTACTCAGCTTACAGTCATGTCAACACTTTTCGATGAAGCAACGAGGAGCAGAAGGGAACTTCAGTCTTAGATCACAGCTGGTGAGGACATGCTGCATCGACATAGCATCCTTCGTCAGAGTCTCATCGCTCCGGACAGTGACACAGTCAACAATCTCATTGAGGGGTTGATTGCTCGAGATCACACATAGTGAACTTCAGTTCCCACTTCTCAGAATAGACGTCACACACACGAGTTAAACTGGATGTTACCCTTTTCAGTTAACTCGGGGTTGTCATCACATGCATACCTATTCTGAGAATCGCCTTGTTCACTTGGAGTTGTATTTAGGGTTTTCGTTAACTGATGATAGTCTTCCAGTTAACTTGTTTTAATAAGGACGTGCATGCTCGCACAATTGTCCATTTTAGATTAGATGTTTCAGTTAAACTGAGGGTAGTTGCCCAGTTAACTGTATAGTTTGCTTAATTAGGGTTGGGCGCATTGCTTGCATGCATTGCAGGAACTATAGATGACACAAGGTGATTTTAGGGTTCCCTACACCTTGATGTATATAAATAAGAGCTTACGCTCATTTGTAAATAACTTTTGCTTGAGAGAGGAATATATGCTGCGCCTACCTTGCCCTCAATATTGCTCTTTTTCGTATTTGTTCATGTGTCTTCACTATTGCAATTGATTGTTATGCCACATAGGGTTCCAAAAGATTGTGATGTTGAATTCTTCCATAGTTTAGATCAATCTGTTTAAGCATCTTTATCATTGAAGTCAATTGCTATGCCACATAGGGTTCCAAGAGATTGAGGTGATAAGGCTGTTTTGTGTTTATTTATCATTGTGATCGATCGTTATGCCACATAGGGTTTCGAGAAGTTGCAGCGATAAATCTGTTTTGTGAATCTTTATCGATATAATCAAAGGTTATGCCACATAGGGTTTCATGAGATTATAAAGATAAAGGCTGTTTCGTGAAGACTTTGCTGTTTCGGTCGAGTGTTATGCCACACAGGGTTCCATAAGATCGTCTTAGTGAATTCTTAAATCTGTTGTGTCCAATAAGTTGGTTTAGATTGAGATGATAGTTGTGCCACCTTGCCCTCAAGTAGAGAGTCTAAACCCACTTATCGTCAGATAGTCAAACCTTGCTCCGTTTCCTCTTGCTCTGTTTTCCTGAGGAGATTGGATAGATATAAGTTGTAGTTTAGTTGATTTGCAAAACCAGAGAAAACTCAGCTGCAACGTAAAAGTTCTTTCAAGAAAGTCTTGTGCCTCTAGCAGCTGAAACAAAAAGACAGGAAGTAGTTTTAGCTTATTTTTTCTTTACAAAGCATATTTGTCAAAGAACATCGAGGGAGCTTCCCCTCAATAATTCGAAGAGCACTCATTGCGTAGTGTGCATAGGCTGTTCATAACAACTTGTACTCCAGAGGTGTTAGTTGTTACGCCAACATAAATATATCAGCAGTTTGCTCTTTTGTAGTTATGTATTCTAAACACACTTGTCCTTCTCCTACTTGTTCTCTCAAAAAGTGATACTTAATAAGTATGTGCTTGGTTCTTGAGTGCATTACTGGATTCTTGAAGATATTGATTGCACTAGTATTATCACAATAAATAGTGCAGGGATGATCATACTCCACTTTGATGTCTTTTAAAGTTTGCCTCATCCATAAAAGTTGAGTGCAACATGCTGCTGCTGCAATATATTCAGCTTCAGCAGTAGATAGAGAGACTGATTCTTGTTTTTTGCTTATCCAAGACACTAGATTTCCTCCAAGAAAAAAGGCTCCTCCACTTGTACTTTTTCTGTCATCTACATTACCAGCCCAATCAGCATCTGTGTATGCTTCAAGAGTGAAATCATTGCTGCCAGGGTACCATAGACCATAATCCATTGTGCCTTTCAAATATTTGAATATACGCTTTACTGCATGAACATGTGTTTCTTTTGGTGCTGCTTGAAATCTGGCCACAACTCCAATAGCTTGCATTATGTCTGGTCTTGTAGAAGTTAGATACAACAAACTTCCAATCATTGATCTATAGAGTGTTTGATTCACATCTTGGGATTCATCATCTTTACTTAGCTTGCAACCTGTAACCATAGGAGTACTAACAGGATTGCAATCTTCCATCCTAAACCTTTTTAACATTTCTTTCACATATTTGGTTTGGGAGATGAAAATACCTTTGCTTAATTGTGAAATTTGCAGCCCAAGGAAGAAGGATAACTCTCCCAACATTGACATCTCAAATTCTTTTTGCATACATGATGAAAATTCTTTGCACATTCTGTCCTTGTCTCCACCAAAAATGATGTCATCTACATAGACCACCACAATCAATAAGTGTCCATCCTCTTCTTTGATGTATAGATTGCTGTCTACATCTCCTCTTTTGAAACCTTGCTCTTTGAGATATTTGTCAAGTCTAGAATACCAAGCTCTAGGAGCTTGTTTAAGCCCATAGAGAGCTTTCTTTAACTTGCACACATAATCCATGTCTTCTGCTAGTAGGAAGCCTTCAGGTTGTTCAATATAAACTTCCTCTTCTAAATCTCCATTAAGAAAAGCAGATTTGACGTCCATTTGATACACCTTAAACTTCTTGTGACTTGCATAGGATAAAAACATTCTAATTGCTTCAATCCTTGCAACTGGTGCGAAGGTTTCCTCAAAATCTACTCCTTCAACTTGTGCATAGCCCTTGCACACTAGCCTTGCTTTGTTCCTTGTGACATGACCATCTTCATTTAATTTGTTTCTAAACACCCATTTTGTGCCAATTACATTTTTATCTTTTGGTCTTGGAACAATTTCCCAAGTTTCATTTTTCTCTATTTGGTCCAATTCTTCATTCATTGCATCAATCCAACTTTTGTCTTTGCTTGCTTCTTCAAAAGTTTTGGGCTCAACTTGAGATAGGAAAGCTGCATGACAATCTTCATTGTAATTCACCATTCTCCTTGTAGATCTACATCTATCTTGAAGGATCAAATCTTCAGGATGGTTCTTTTGAACAAACTTGGAAGGTGTCTTTGGTGTCTTCATGGGAGTCTTTTGTGAAGTTTCTCCTTCTTTTGCTTCTTCCTCCTTTTCTTCCTCTTGGGAGTCCTCATCCTCTTTGTCTTCTCCATTCATAGTTTGAACATGGTGATCACTTTGTCCAACTTCTTTGAATTGCTTCCCTTCATCAATTCTTACATTAGCACTTTCAACAATTTTGTGAGTTCTTTTGTTGTAGCATCTATATGCCTTACTTTTTGATGAGTAGCCAAGAAAGATTCCCTCATCTGCTCTTGTATCAAATTTGCTCAAATCTTCTTCATCTCTTCTAATGTAGCAAGTGCTTCCAAAAATCTTGAAGTACTTGACAGTTGCTGGTCTTCCTTTCCAAAGTTCATAAGGTGTCTTCTCATTGTTCACTCTTATTTGTGCACGATTCAGAATGTAAACTGCTGTATGAATTGCTTCTTTCCAAAAGGAATCTGCTATCTTGTTTTCATTTAGCATTGCCCTTGCCATTTCTTGAACTGTCCTATTTCTCCTTTCTACAACCCCATTTTGTTGAGGGGTTCTAGCTGCAGAAAATTGCCTTTTAATTCCATGTTCTATGCAGAAATTTTCAAATTCTTTTGAAGTGAATTCTCCTCCTCGGTCTGATCTAAGGCATTTTATCTTGCAGTTTGCCTCATTTTCAACCAGCTCCTTGAATGCTTTGAATTTGTCAAAAGCTTCAGATTTTTCTTTCAAGAATGCAACCCAAGTCATCCTTGAGAAGTCATCAATCAGCAACATAAAGTATCTTTCTCCATTCATGCTTTTGGATTTTGTTGGCCCACAAAGATCTGTGTGTATGAGTTCTAATGGTTTTGATGAAGTATGCTCTTTAGACTTAAAGCTTGACCTTGTTTGCTTTCCAAGTTGACACTCTCTACAAATGATATTAGAAGGTTTTGTTATTCTTGGCATATCTCTCACTGCATTTGATTTGCTAACTTTGACAATATTATCAAAGTTTAGATGGCCTAGCCTTTTGTGCCACAACCAACTCTCATCCTCTTGTACTAAATTGCAACTTTCACAACTTATCTCTTTTAGGACATACAAATTTTGTTTCCTTTCAGCTTGAGCAACCAGCTTTCCATCTTTCTTAATATCACATGTATTAGAAAGAAATGTGATACTATGTCCTTGATCACAAAGTTGACTTACACTTAGAAGATTTTCTTTTAGGCCCTTAACATACAAAACATTTTCTGTTTTTGTTCTTCCATTATCTAGACTAAGTGTTCCTTTTCCTTTTATTTGTTTTCTTGAATTATCACCAAATCTTACTGTTCCTTCATCAGTAGGTTCAAGAGAGATGAATTTGCTCTTGTCACCTGTCATGTGCTTTGAGCACCCACTATCAATGTACCATCTATCCTTCTTACTTTCAGCATGTAAGGCAGTTTGGATGAACATTGATTTCTCCTTTTTCCTCCATACTTTGATAGGTATTTCTTTCCTCTTAATAGACTTATCTACCTTCTTGTTTTGTTTTGGAGAGTTATTAAAAACTGACCTACAAGCTTGAGCTTTGTGCCCAAGATTATTACATTTGTAGCATAGATCATTATAGTCTATTAAAGGTGTGAAAGGATTATTATCTCTCCTAAGGTAGCTAGAACTATTTTTCACTTTATTTTTACAATTTAAGGCTTTGTGCCCAAATTTGTTACATACAAAACAATAGCCATTAAATGCATAGAAGTGCCTACTATTCAATCTTCTTTTAGAATCAGCACTTATCCAATCTTCTTCTCCTTGGTTTGAGAGAGTCTTGAAATCTTCTTTGGAGTTAGTGACCTTCTTGGATTTTTCTTCAAAACTGCTTCCCATTTTGCTTTGAAGAAAATCTTGAGCCTTCATTAGCTCAATCAGCTTGCTGGATTCTTCATCAATCTTTGAGTGTTGATCCTTTGCTTTCTCCAATTCCAACTTTAGCATTGCTATCTCTTGCTCCAGCTTGTCACATTTCAGCTCCTTTGTATTGAGTTTGTTTTTCAATTCATCTTCATTTCTTTCAGCTTCCATGATTTGAGCTCTCAAATCTTCAATGGTTTTGCTTGAATTCTCCAAATCATTTGTCATTTCTTTGATCTTCAACTTGTACTTGGCAGCCTTCTTCTTCAAGTCTTCATTTTTCTTGTAAGCATAGTGCAATTCTTCCTCAAGATCTACTTCCTCTCCTTCATCTTGATCTATTTCTTCTTCTTCTTCACATTCTTGTTCAACTTTTTGTTCTTCACATTCAGCCATAAACAATATTTCATCTTCCTCATTGCTTGAGCTATCTTCGCTTTGTTCTTCAGAGGAGCTGCTATCTTTCTTTGAATAAAAACTCTTTTTATGTTTTTGAAATTTCTTCTTTGAGTTGAAATTCTTCTTTCCCTTTTTCTTATTGCTGATTTCCTTTTCTTCTTCACTAGAACTGTTTTCATTTTGAGGACATTTTGAAGCATAATGTCCAACTTTTCCACAATTGAAGCATTTAAAAGGAAATTTTCCTTTGTATTTTCCTTTTCCTTTCTTAAGTTTTCCCATGAAGTAAGATTCAGCTTCATCACTTGATTTTTCATCCTTTTCTTCATGCTTGTTCTTGCCCTTTTTGGTTGCTTTGAATGAGACTTCCTTTTGTGGTGATTTACCTTCAATCCTCATCTCATAGGCAGCAAGAATACCATGTAATTCATCCTTCTTCAGCTGGTCTAGATTTGTTAGTTCTTCCAATGCTGCAACTTTGGCCTCAAATTTTGTAGAAAGAGATCTTAGAATTTTGTCAATAATGAATTCATCCTTGATTTCTTCACCAAGTCCCCTCATGATATTCACTAATTCATCAACACGAAGAAAATATGAAGCAATGTCTTCATCATCCTCCATTTTGAGAGTTTCCAACTTTCTTCTATGAGTTTGCAACTTTGCTTTCTTAACTTTTGCATCTCCTTCATAGATATTTTGAAGCTTGTCCCAAATCTCTTTTGCTGATTTGCACCTCATGACTTTTGTAAATTCAGAATCTGTTAGGCTGCAAAGAAGAGCATGCTTAGCTTTTGCATTGTCTTCACTTCTCTTCTTTCCTGCTTGATCCGTTGGAGGGGTAGCTGGAGGTGAATACCCATCTACAACAGATTGCCACACATCAAACCCAAGTGCATTCAGGTATGCTTCCATCTTGATATTCCAGAATGCATAATTAGTCCCATCAAAGATGGGTGCTTTCACCATGTTGCTCTGATTTGCCATAAGTGCTCTTAAGGATCTCCTTCAAGCGATTAAGCTATAAAGAAGGACCTTGCTCTGATACCAATTGAAGAGCACAAAAGATTTACTGAGAGGGGGGGGTGAATCAGTAAATCAATTATAAAACTTTTTATTTTTAATCCTTTTTAAACTTGATACAATCAACCCTTTTTGATTTGAATCAATTTCCCCAAGTTGACACAATTTTATTGAAATAATAATTTTTCAAGTAGGCACCAACCTACAGATTTACAACTAGATGATTTAGTAGAATGAAATCTACAAGGAAACCCATCCCCTCAACATTTAGACAAGGATACCCGACCCCAATGACCAACCCGAATAGCAATGTCTCAAATCGATCTGCAATTCGCCTTGTGATATAACAATTTTCTCACCAGCCCAAGAAGAAAGGCTTCATTAAGACTTTGATCTATCACCACACCAAGCCCAAAATAAACATACTTGGTTTCTAAGACCGCCTTGACAAGATCACATCCCTGACTGGATCACATCACTATCTAAATCGCCATCCCTTGATTAACACACCACTTCATTTTTGCAAATCTTCTACCACAACCGCTTCTAGTCCAAGATTACTGCTACACCTTGGAAAGGATATTCTGAAAACACGTCTTAGTTTTGGAGAGACGTGTTCATGAATTGCAACTTCCTTTTAAAGCTAAACAAAAATCGTATCTTATGAAAAGATATTTTAGTTTGATTTTTTCCGCACCTCTTGAGTAAGATGACAGTTTTTAAATAAAGACTTTTGATTGAGATAATACGTTTTTTAATTTAACTCGTATCTCTTCAGCAGGGTATACTTCTTCAGTTTGCTTCAATCGCATCTCTTTATATTGAAAACACGTCCTTTCAAAAACGAATTTGTTTTTGCTAAACAGTATTTGTCTTAATTTGTTTTTGACGTGCCTTGACCATGAAACAATATTTTACCGCTCTGAGTTTTAATCAATACGTTATTTAGCAACGCATTTAATCGATGCTCTTATTTAAATCACAACTCCTTATTGAATGATTGTTTGCCTTTTATGGATTATTAGCGATCTGTTTATCTGGGCGATTATATCAATATATACATATGCTTGACTGCTTCTTACGTCTATCTCCATATCGACGATTTTGATAATTCGGTTTCTTCAATTTCGAAGGCATCAGTTCATAGAAGAACTAAATGCCTACACATCAAATATATTCTTCTGAATAAGCCGATAAATATAATGTTTTGTAAATGGACGGCTATAGAAAAAATCCCGTGAATACTCAGCAGCAGATGACTTAGCGTATCTTTATTATTATCGAATGTGATTTGACCTGTTGAGCGGGTATCTTGAATATAGCGGCAGTTTCAAAGAAATAGCTCAATGATATTTTCCTTATGATTTCTTCAATTGTCGGTGCATGAGCATTCAATAACAAATGTATTTCGCCTTTATTAAACTGTGACTTATCCATATCTGCATATTTTCGCCTTTATTAAACTGCGAATTGCCAACATTCTTTAATCGAATAACAATGTGAAGAAGATACTGATATATTATGTCTTCAATTGAATATTTCATAATCGATGTTATCTCTTCCTTCAGATTTATTTTATTTGTTCATTATCTTATTGACCTCAACATTTTGTCTTCTTGATACATGGTTTTTATCACTAGTGCATACACGTCCCTCTTATACTCATCATTGATATTTGTCATCAATGACTTCATTCAATGACTCCATTCTTTTATTTTGACATCAATGACAACTTTTCTAACAGGACATTCTCCATACGTTGAATAATACCACAGAGGTGTGTACCATTCTTCTGCAAAATTAACAAGACCGACCAAAGGTAGTTCTTCAACTTTTTGATCTAAATTAATTCCACCATTGTTTTTGAACTTGCGATCTCCATCTTCCGCCAATAACCTGCAAAGACCTTGCCCGCGAACAAGCTTGGTTGGTTTGATCTCTAAATCATATTCTTGAACCCTTGCGATCCAATTTCCCCTCTTTGTGCCCATCTCCTGTTGAGTAAGCACACTTTTTACTGCTGGATCGGTGACATACACCGTAGTGTGAGAATTCAAAAGATAAACTCTAAAATTCTTGACAGCTCTGACAACAGCATAAGCGTTCTTCTCGATCTGGGAATAACGCATCTCAGCATCTTTGAAATTAGCACTCATAAAAGCAATAGGAGATTCACCCTCCTCACTGAGTTGCTGTGTCAAAATGGCAGACAATGAATGTTCTAACGCATAACAATAAAGAATAAAATCCTTCTAAAAGTTAGGCCGAACTAACACTGGTGCATTAGCAATAGCTTCTTTTATCTTAATAAAGGTCTGTTTGCCTTCATCCGTCCACACAAAAGTAGACGTCTTCTTCATCATGGCTGAAATCTCCTTCATCAGCTCTGAGAAATCAGGTACAAATCTTCGGATAAAGTTAACTTTACTGAAAAAGGAATGCACCTACATTTTGCTTGTAGGGAGAGATAGGTTTCTGATTGAATCCACCCAATTCAGATCTATTCTGGTACCTTCTTTGGAAACGATATGACCAAGTAACTTGCCCTCCGTCACCACAAAGATTGTCTTCTTCGGATTCAAAGATATTTTATGATACCTACATCTCTCAAACACTTTCACAAGGTGTGAAAAGTGATCACTCCGTTTATCTGAAAAAACGGTTAAGTCATCAAGATAGACGACTATGATCTTATTCCTAAGATCCCCAAATGCTAAATCCATGGCTCTCTGATAAGTAGCACCGGCGTTGATAAGACCGAAAGGCATCCTCTCATAGGCAAACGTTCCCCACGGCGTGGTGAAAGTTGTCTTGATCTGATCCTCCTCAGCCACTGCAATCTGATTGTAGCCAGAAAAACCATCAAGAAGTGATAGCATTTCCGATCCAGTAACTGTCTCCAATGTATGCTCCATGATCGGTAAGGGATAGTTGTCCTTTAAGGACGATTGATTCAAGTTCCTGAAATCAATGCAAATTCTGATTTTTCCATCCTTCTTGCGTACAGGAACAATATTTGACACCCAGGTGGAGTGATGAATAGGAAAAATTATTCTAGAATCCACCATCTTCTGAATTTCCACGAAGATAGTATCTTGAATTCACGGATTATAATGTCTTTGTTTCTGCCGGAAAGGCTTAACTTCAGACTTCAAAGGAATTGTGTGAGACAATTCAATGGGTGTGAAGACCTTTAAATCTTCATATGACCAGGCAAAAACATCCTTGTACTGCTTGAACAAGGCGATAAACCTTTCAGTCTCCTCCGGAGTACAACACTTGCCCAAATTCACAAGCCAAGGCTTGTCTTCAGTACCTATGTTGACTTGACTGTATTCTGATGAAGTATTCACCCCTGACCTTTTCTGATCTCGGATGTAACGATCATGCCTATCAAAAATATCTTCTAAGGATACAAAACCTTTAGGAATCTGATTTCCTTTCAACTGTATGATTCCAGATTCTATAACCTCAGATTCTTCTGTAATTGACTCATTGTGAGGAGTTAAACTCCCTTCAAAGAACAATTCTTTGTAGTTGTCTCCCATGACGAGAAATTCTTTGATATCTTCATCGTCACTGAAGACTTGCCAGTTGTCTGAATTATCAGGAACAGCTGGTCTGTAGATTAACTCAATAGCAAATGTATTTTGACGAAAATCAAAGTTAGGCATAAAAAGAGCAGCTGAAACTGCAAGCGCATCAGCTTTGCTATTGCTCATCCTTGAAATGTATTTGATATTAAACGCATCGAACCAGTCGATTGCATTCCATACCCTCTGCCTATAGTTCTGGAGACGATTCTTTCTCACGTGAAATTGCTCTCTGACCTGCTTTACGATCAGCTCTGCTATAGTTCTGGAGACGATTCTTTCTCACGTGAAATTGCTCTCTGACCTGCTTTACGATCAGCTCTGCATCTCCTTCAACTTGAAGCAGCTTGATCCCCATATCCTTTGCGTTTTTGAGACCTAACAAAAGAGCCTCATATTCAGCAGTATTATTAGTGCAATCGAATTGCAACCTATGTGCAAAAGGATATAAATGACCTTCGGGAGAGATAATCACTACTCCCGCTCCAGAACCTGAAGTCGAACAACTGCCATCAAACTGCATCGTCCATACCTTTGATTCTTCATCTGGTAACTCAGTAGAAAGTGCAAAATTCTAACAATCATCTGTCACTTCAAACATCATAGCATATGTGCCTGGACCCGTGTCTTGATACAACACTTGAGCATGTGGGTCCTGGGACTTCACCACTGTAAACTTTGATTTGGTTTCCGGTTCTAACTTGAAAGTACCTTTCTTCAATGGGATTGTCGTGAACGACCAATCCATTTGTATTTCTCCTCCAAGATCCTTGCAAAAACTTCTACTAAGTAACATCCCGTAACTGGTAGGAATATCAGCTACTAGGATAGTCATCATAATCTTCTTCTCTGGACACGACGCTAGCCTCACTTGCGCATCTTTGAGTTGACCGACTAACGGCACCGGTTTGGACTCAAGTGAATAACACTTTTCCTGAGTCGGGGTGCACGAAAGTCCCAACGCATTCATAATCTGTAAAGGCATTACATTGTCCGAAGCTCCGCTATCAATTATGCAATTGCTCAGCTTGAAACCTCCTATATATAAAGATATATAAAACGGCCTAGGCTTCTCTTCTGCAGGAACTGAGGATTGTAGCAATGTCAACTGAACGACATTCTTCTTCTTAAGAACGTTCAAGATTCTATCCAACTGCTCTGGATGATCTTGTAAATACTCCAGCTGAGATATCTGTACCTTCGTCTTCATCATGGAAGAGACGATGTCAAAGCTTGCCAAAGACGTATCTAAAGCTGCTGGCAAGATATTCTCTTGTGAAGGCTTTTGATTGGAAGTAGAAGCTACTTCCTTTGCTTTTGTATTCAAATTCCGCTTTTCCTCTTCCTCCTATGCTTTGAAATGCTGAGCACATGTGAACACAGGTGAGGTGATATTCTCATGATTCACTACAAGAGAAAAACGACGGGATTCTTCTTCTTCTTCAATAACGGGTTCTCGATCAAAATATCCTGTTGCGGAGTCGCCATCAAACTCGGAGTTCTTCTTTCTGACGGCAACGCGTTGATGAAAGAACTCATCAAAATCTCATCAGACTGATTCAAAGTATGAGAAAGACGTGTAACAAGGCGATTAAACCTTGCCACGAATTCTCTCATTGGTTCATGCTTCTCCATCTTTGAATTTGAGAGTTGTGCAAATAATCTATGATTGTCTTCGGCAGGCTTGAATCTTGCCAAAAACTTCTCGCTCATGACGGCCCAACTGGTAATAATTCCTGGCTCAAGATTATTGAACCAATTTGCTGCGTTGTTCTCAAGAGTCTCCACGAAAAGACGAACGGCGATGTCCTCATGCGCAACATGCAAAACGGAACAAGCCGCCGTGAATGCTGATAGATGTTCATCTGGATGTTTGGAACCATCGCCATGAAATATCGGGAAAAACTTAAGTGATCCCTTGGGCAATTCATGATGTCCTGGTAAAGCCAATGGTCCAATATTCTCACCCCAAGGCAAGGGGACTGGACGTCTTGCGTTTCTTGCATTACGACCGTTGTGATCATCACCATTGTTGTTGTTATTAATACGATCACCCATCTCTGCAATTGGAATGGGAGATTCTTCTTCAAAAATTTCTGATTCAGTAAACTGATCAGGTGCTTCTTCAAAAACAGGATCTGGCTGGATAGGAGGATTTCCTCTCCTTCTTCTAATATAAACTCGGTACGCCAGGATGCTTAATTCCACGCGGGAGGTGGCAAAACTGGTCTACCTGCTGCAAGATCTGCTTTTTCTTCTTCTTTATCTAGAGTTGTAGCCGCG
>VDFB02032319.1:23506-127640 GCA_007258455.2 Sequoia sempervirens | reverse complement strand
TGGCCATTGATCTTCTCTCTCATGCCAAAATCCTACGATCCTCTATTCATCTTGACACCTTTAAAACAACATTGTTCGATTAGCTTCAATTTCACTATTTCCATTTATCCTCATCTCATTCCAATTTCTTATCGCCAAAACACTTAGAACAATCACATCCATTTCTATGATTTAGTGATCATCATCTAATCACTTTCCTTCAATCTCCATCATCCATCACATATCATTGATATGTTGCAAGCATCACCATTCCTATCCATGATGCACCAAAATTTAGCGATCAATGTTGGATTAGCTATCAATCAATCTACATCATTCACTGCTATCACATTGGCTCTGACAACAGGTCCATCAAATCTCCGTGTGCTGGAGGGCTAACGCCAAATGTCTACCTCTGATGTCATTCTCCACTACCACTCAACACTCATCACGTATTGTTGAAAGATTGACTTACTTTGAACTCATAACCATGATGAACTGAGACCTTGCTATGCAATATCATCCATTAGATGTTCTTCATTTCAATCTCGTCCATACATCGCATATCACATAAATTATCTTGACTCAAGGATGTATAAATGTGATACAATAACACCTAGCGATGCAATAAAATTTTGACACCTAGCCTACTAATGTCACATTCCACTATTATCGCTCATCGCTCAACTCTCCAACCGCTTTGCGTCACAACAATGATGTGAAGTGATCGGGAGATATGATGACATGTGTCACTGGTGCTGTCAAGGCCATGTTCTTATTTATCTTGCATCATCTGATCATCATGATTGTGACTATTGGATGTATACATTGTGTATCATTGATCTACAGACCAATTTCAACTTTCTTTCCATAATGTGTGAGATCTAGCGATAGCCATTCATTGTGTATCACTAAACAACAAACCAATTTTCAGAAGCTATCTACAATGCATGACATTCAACAATAGTCGTCAGATGTGAACATGCGATGTGTGCACTGTTCAATCTTCATCATCACTGTTACTCATGTCATTATGAATGGGTCCCACATAGAGTGTTGCCTTCTCATCACCAGATTGGAGAGACATAGCCAAAGGTCTCACCAACATTGTCCAATCTCACCAATAACATTTCCACATTCCTTATCACTTCATTGAGGAGACTTCTCCTAGACTCCTGTCAATTATGTAAATTCATGCCGATCTAAAGTGGATGTATATTATTAAAGTGCTAGGTAGAGGGGTCAATTACCCTCACAACTTCAATGACATAAGTTGCAACTAATGCAGCCGATAAGCGCCGATACCAGGTCAACATCAAAATAGAAATCTATTTTGAACACTAAGGAAACAAGTATATTTAGGGTTTAGCTGATAAACCGTAACACCTGAGAGAATTTTTTTATTTTTTTGGGTGCATCCTTCAATTTCTCAACCTATAAAGTACATCACTGGAATGCTCTTGAAAAATCCATATTGAATCTGGTATCTAATTTTTTGTCAAATACCTGAAAGCAACTGTTGTAGAGAGATAGCAAAATTTTGTCAATTATGCAACATATTGAGCAACTTTCTCTTTTGCACCAACAACCAATTCACATACTTTCAAAAATTGATTCACTGCTCTCACATCCATCCTCTATCATCATGCCAACAAACTCCTTTTCCTGATTTTCCCTTTTGACATCAATGACAACATTATGTGCTTTTGCACAAGATTAGCACACTTCTCCTCTTATCCCATTTTGACATCAATGACAACATAGTCCAACAATCTCCCCCTTTGTCATTGATGGAAAAACTTTAAATGCTTAATGATACAATTTAACCATTTCAACATTTGTACCAGTATCATCTTTACCTTCTACTTCTATTACTACTTTCTCCAATGCTCCTCTTTGAACATTTGCATGAATTTCTCCCCCTTTGACATCAATGGCAAAGGGATCACTCCTCTGAAAGCATTCCCACCCTTTGAAAAGTAGTGAAAAGGGTCTAGCTATACTCTAATATCCTCCTTGGACATTACTTCTCCTTTGCTCATCCTTATGAGCATCTTCATAGCTCTCTCTCTTATGCTCTACTTTGAGCACTGCTCACTTCTTCTCCCCCATGCTCAATTCTTTTGAGCACTTGCTCATCCTTTCTCCTCTTCTTTCTCTCAGGTCACCATACTATAGTAGCCTTCACTTATTCTTAGCAATGGAAAAGGGACTTAGCTCCCCCTTTTATTTATACCAATTGAAAGCATTTTTTTCTCTCACACTAATTGCTACATTCAACCTTTTTAGTGCAATGTAAATACTATATGCTTCAACTGGCCTATACCAATTTTAAAAAATATTTGATTCTAGTTGAAGTGCCATTACATGCACTTCTCCAATCAATTCTGATACCAATTGTAGATATTCTAATTCATGCTTTGTGCCAATTGAATCATATAATTGACACCAATTGATGATATCATGCCCTAATACCGATTATCATTCTGATACCAATTGTCAATGTGTTCACTTTATGCTATTTACCAATTTATATCTAGGATTGCACTATATCAAGTATAGCACTGATTTGTTACCAATAGAAACTCCCCCTTAGCCCTTGCTCCATTCTTCACTAGCTTCATTTTAGGGGCTTTGTACCAACAAACATGTCTTGAACCAATTTGTAATGGTTTGATGCTAATTTAAAAACAATAAACACATAATAGATCCCCCTAATACATACATCTTCTCCTTCCAGTCAAGGATAATTTCTCTTAACATAGCATCTACACCACTTTTTCTTCAATATCTGATATCAAATGTTGATATCAATTTTTGCAGCTAACTCTCCCCTATCTATTGATGGTCTTACTCTTTGATGAGCAGTTCAAAGAGCAAGAATTTGACCATGAATCTACAACCATCAAGTCATTATAAATTTGTAAAACATGTTTTACCTGACTTGATCCATCTCTCCATTTCATTTCCAGGATTGGATGAAATATCAATTTACTTCCCCCTAGATCCATGCCCTATCACTACAAATTAGTGATGTAAGGAAGAAGCACCCACCTTTGGTGCCTCCTATTGGAATTTCACTCTCTAGACCTTTTTGAGTTTTTTCTTCTTTCTTGTCAGCCTTCTTACCAGGAATATGTGAACCATTGTTCACTTTGGGAGAAGTATTCTTCCTTGTATTCTTCCTTTTTCTTTGTACTGCAGGTCTTACAAGATCTAGTTTACAGTCTTTAGCTATGTGACCAGAGTTGTCACACTTGTAGAATACCACATACATATTCCTTACAGGAGAAAATGAATTTCTATTTACATATTTTGTGCTCCTTTTAAGTGCAACTCTACATTCTCTAGCCCTATGATCAAACTAATTACAAGTATAACAATAACCATTAAAACATGGGGAGTACCTGGTCATATCACTTCTTTGAGTAGGATGAGGTGGTCTTCTTTTCCTTTGCTTCTTCATGTATCTCATCCTTGTGAATCTTTCTGCATTAGCTCCCTTTGTGTATTGGTTTTTCTTCAAGTTTCTAGGAACTCGTTTCTCCACTATCTTATCTATTGTGGGTTTCTTCTTTTGAAAAACATAAACTAAATGTTTATTATTCTTCTTATTTGTAGCAGGTCCCTCTTCATCTTCAACTCTCTTCTTATCAGCAGGAGGATTCTTTTCTTCTTTTGCTTTCTTCACTTTAGTAGTGCCTTTATCTAATTTACAATTTCCAGAGTTACTTTCTTTGGAGAAACTTGTGTAGGCTTCCTCTTTCTTTATGTAGCTACTTTCTTCTACTCTAAATATGTCATATAAGTTTGCAAAAGTACTAGTAGAGGAACTCATTCCTTTCTCAAATCCAAGGCCAACCTTCTCTTTAGGTTTTGATGGCTTTTTTTATCTAACCAGTTCATCAAGTATCTTAGAGCCACCCTTCAACTTCAGGCCTTTATCAATCTGCTCCTTAGCTTTTTCAAAATCATTTCTTAGAGCAACTACCTATGCTTCCAGCTTCATACAATTATCCATTTCAGATTTTAGCTTTGATCTAATGACTTCTTCCATTCTTTTGGCTTCCTCCACTTGAACTTGCAAACCTACAATCATTTGATTATATTTTTCAAGACTTCTGGTTAGCTTTAGACCTCTGTCAATCCTCTTCTTTAGCATTTTCTAAATAATTTCTCAAGGCATCTAATTTTTCTTTCAACCTTATGCACTCATTAGATTTAGACTATAGTTTTGATTTAACTACATCTTCTATCCTTTTAGCTTCCTCCACTTGTTCCTTCAAACTAACTATCATTTGATCAGATTCTTCAAAGTTTTTAGTTAGTCTCTCTATTTCATTTTGTACATTTTTTTTTGTTCTTCATTATCCTTCTTCAACTTATTAATCTCATTCAAAGCATAGATTAGAATTTCTCCTAGGTCAACCTCTACTTCCTCTTCACTAGACCAATCATGCCTTGTACCAAAATCACTGCACATGGATTCATTCCCATCAATCTCATAGGAACTTACATGTTAATTGTTTGATCCACAAAAAATATTTGATAAATTATTTTCTCCTTTTGTGTGCAGATTCTTCTTAACACTCTGTTTACTTCTACCTTTTATGGAGCCTTTCTTATTTTCCATTTGTGTTCACTTTTCTAGAATCTACCTGAGCTGATTAAGCTTCTCCTAGGAAGCCTAGGGATTTGATACCAATTTTTGGAACACAATGCTCTATTGAGAGGGGGGTGAATCATTAGATACTAAGAACTTTGGCTCTCAAAACCTTTTTGCAGATTATCTCTTTCATCTCTAAGTACTTTATGCAAAATAATTAATTAAGCCCTCAATGTGAAGATTAACTAAACACACAAAGAGATAAACACACACTCTCCCTCTATGCTACTACTGCACACTCAACAATACATACTTCTATTCAACACTTTGTGCACTGGCCGATTTCACACACATAGTAGATACTCCTTTGAAAATTCTCTGATTGTCTTCTTTTTGCTTAACTCCACCGATCTGCAATCTCTTCCTTGAGATTCTCACCACCATTTAGATCTTCTCAAATCTTCTACTAGGGTTTCCTGAGCTTACAAAATTCACCAACAAGCTACATTTTCCTCAAGCCACACACCATTTTCTTACTAAACATTAAATAATTTGATAGTGTCTATTAGATATCTTCATTATCATGCTACCTATGTATTGAGCCGATTCAACATTTAATTCAGTTATAGAGAATTTTCCACATTCTCTCTATCAAACTCTAAAATATGATGATGCATTCAATCCATTCTTTTTATCATCCAATCTAATTTAATCTCAATCACTTATTAGGTTTTACCAAATATCTTTCTCTACACCATACCTATGCATCGAGCCTCACAACATTAAATTATATCCAATTTTTTTTGCTAAGAATAGCATCCTGCAAAACCCTAGAATCAAATATGTATTAAATGATTTCTCCTATTCATTCGATCTGATATGATCTTGATCACCTCTATAGTCTATTTCATCGCCTTGAAGATAAATCTTCATTTACATTGGTTGCTGGTGTAGCTGGACCAATAAATTCCTTCCTCCTAGTCAGTTACCAGTCATAACCCCTGTTCACATAGACCAGATCATTGTAGATCTTCAAGTTTGAATACTAGCCATTGATCTTCTCTATCAAACCAGGATCCTATGATATTTTTTTCATCTTGGCACCTTTAAAACACCACCGTTCAATTAGCTTCAATTTGACTATCACCATTTATCGTCATCTCATGCCAATCGGTTATCACCAAAAAACTTAGAACAATTTCATCCATTTTTGTGATGTAGCGATCACCATATGATCATTTTCCTTCAATCTTTGTCATCCATCACATATCATTGATATGCTACAAGCATCACCATTCCTATCCATGATGCACCAAAATTTAGCTATCACCGTTGGATTAGCTATCGATCAATTTCCATCGTTCACCACTATCCAATTAGCTTTGACAATGGGTCCACAAAATCTCTGTGGGTTAGGAGGGCTAATACCAAGTGTCTTCCTCTAATGTCATTCTCCACTACCACTCAACACTCATCATGTATCGCTGAAAGCTTGACTTAATTTGAACTCATAACTATGATGAATTGAGACCCTGCGATGCAATGTCATCCATTGGATGTTCTTCATTTCAATCTCATCCATACATTGCATATCGCACAAATCATCTTGAATCAAGGATGTATAAATGTGATACAATAACACCCAGTGATGCAATCAACTTTTGACACCTAGCCTACTAATGTCATGTTCCACTATTATCGCTCATCACTCAACTCTCCAACTACTTCAATTCACAACAACTATGTGAAGTGATCAGGTGATATGATGCCATGTGTCACTGGTCCCATCAAGGCCATGTTCTTCTTTATTGTGCATCATTTGATCATCATGAATGTGACTGTTGAATGTCTTCATCATGTATTTCTGATCTACAAACCAATTTCAACTTCCTTTCCATGATGTTTGAGATCTAGCAATAGTTGTTCACCGTGTATCGCTAAACCACAAACCAATTTTCAAAAGCTATCTGCGATGCATGATATTCATCGATAGCCATCAGATGTGAACATGTGATGTGTGCACCATTCAATCTTCATCATCACTATCACCTACATCATTATGACTAGGTCCCACACAGAGTGCTACCTTCTCATTGCCAGGTTTGAGAGAAATAGCCAAAGGTCTCACTGACATCGTCCAGTCTTGCTGATAGCATTTCCACACTCCTTATCGCTCCATCTAGGAGACTTCTCCCAGACTCCTATTCATTACACACTATCATGTCAATCTGAAGGGGATGTATAACATTAAAGTGCTAGGTAGAGGGGCTAGTGACCCTCATGACTTCAATGACATAAGTTGCAACTAATGTAACTGATAACCACCAATACCAGGTCAACATCAAAATAGAAATCTATTATGAATGTCATGACAACAAGTATCCTTAGGGTTTAACTAATAAACCCTAATGCCTGAGAGTAGAAATAAAACATTTTTGGGTGCATCCTTCACTTTCTTGACCTATAGAGCACATCACTTGAATGCTCTCAAAAAACCCATATGGAATCTCGTACCTAATTTCTTGTCAAATACTTGAAAGAAATTGTTGCAGAGAGATGACAACATTTTTTCAAGTATGCAACATATTGAGCAACTTTCTCTTTTGCACCAACAACCAATTAACATACTTCCAAAATAAGATTCACTATTCTCACATCCATCCTCTATCATGATTCCAACAAAAGTTCATTTGCTTGATTTTCTCTTTTGACATCAATGACAACATTATGTGCTTATGCACAAGATTAGCACACTTCTCCTCTAATCCCCTTTTGACATCAATGACAACATAGTCCAACAAGGACAAGAAGAGAGACAAGTCTAAAGGACATTCTAAAACCCCCATAAAGAGTAAAGTGTTGGAATTGTGGTAAGAGAGGACATGGGAAGGTGTAGAAACAAGAAAAATATTTTAGATGATTCCATGGAAAAGTCCTCAAAATATGGTGATTTTGATGTTTTTTTTAATTTCTGCTAACACTATTAGTGATGATGCTTGGATTATTGATTCAAGTTTCTCCTACCATATAACTCCTCACAAGGAGTGGTTTACTTCATATTCAACTTATGATGGGGGAGAATTTTTCCTTGGTGATAACAACATGAAGAAGATTGTTGGTAAGGAAAAGGTAAAGTTGTGCTTCAGTGATGGAAATGTTAAAACTCTTGATCATGTTTTATATATTCTAGGACTTGCAATAAATTTACTTTTAGTATCCAAGTTGAATGATTTCAGAATGTATGTGAAATTTGACAAGTCTGATTGCAAGTTGGTAAAAGTGAGTTTGGTGATTGCTAAAAGATCTCAGATAGGGACTTTATTTATGCTTAATGTGTCAACTTTTTTTACTTATGCCAATGTAACTGGCACTAAAAATGCATGTATGTTGTGGCTCCATATATTGGGCCACATAAGTGAAAAGGGTCTTAAGAATATTTTGAAGAAAAATTTGGTTGATGGTATTTTTGATTATTCTAGTCATAAAAATGACTTTTGTGAGAATTGGGTGTTTGGTAAATAGAATAGATCATCATTTCCTAATGATACTAATAAATCTAAAATATTATTAGAAATCATTCATTCGGATGTGTTTGGACTAGTGCATGTTGACTCTTTTGGAAAATATCATTATTATGTTACTTTCATTGATGATGTGTCAAGATACACCTGGATTTATTTTATGCATGAAAAATTTGAAGTTCTCACTAAGTTTAAGGAATTTAAAGCCTTAGTTGAGAAGAAAACAAATTATAAGATAAGGGTGTTGAGATATGATAATGGGGGTGAATATTATTTTAGGTAATTTGATGAGTTATGTAAGCGTGCAAGTATTGTTTGGCAAAAGACTACTCCTTATACAACTCGATAAAATGGGGTAGAAAAAAGAATGTATTGAACCTTAATGGAAAGAGATAGGAGCATGTTGAGTGGTGCTAAACTTCATAGATTCTTTTGGGAAAAAGGTTTCAGTACTGCATGCTATTTGGTCAATAGATCTCCTTGTTCAACTCTGGATGATAATACTCCTTATGAAATGTGGATAGATAGAAAACCTTCTATTTCATATTGAAGGGTGTTTTCTTGTGAGGATTTTTTTCATGTTCATCAAGAGAATCATTCTAATTTGGATCCAAAAGTATAGAAATACATCTTTTTTGGTTATAGTTTGAATGTAAAGGTTTATAAGCTTTGGAATCCATTAACCTATAAAATGGTTTTCTCTAGAGATGTGATTTTTAGGGAGTTTAGAGCTTACTTAGGTGAAGAACAAAGAGAGGAGAAAGATAAGACAAAAATAGTGGACTTCAAGACAAAGAATAAAATCAAGAAGATGCACATGTGGAAGAAAAACTAGATGGATTAGAGGATGGAGAAGAAGAAGAGGGTTCACAGAGTTTAGATGATGTGTAGGATGAGCATGTAGAAGAAGAAGAGCAGCAAGAGCTACTTACTCCTACCATGAGAATATCCACAAGGAAATGAAATCTAGTTGATAGGTATATCCCATCTTATTTCCATTTCTTATTTTATTTGTTGAGTACTGACGATGAACCTAGATCTTATAGGGAGGCTCTTTCTTCATAAGAGAGTGAGTCTTGGATGTAGGCCATGCAAGAGGAGATGATGGCCTTGGATAGTTGTGATACCTAGGATCTTGTGATTTATCCCAAAGGAAGAAATCCCATTGGATGTGATGGCACCTTCAAAATTTGCAAATTTTGAGTGCCCATGATGAAATTTTTTAATTTGTACACTCAAAAGTTCCCTTGAGAAATTTTCCCCAGTGACCTACTTTGGAGGGTCATAATTCAGAGCCCATTTTATTTCATACCAAATCCCTTGGTGAGTGTATTCATTTGACATATGTGAACATGTATGTATGATTTCAGCTTCCTGTGATGAGTTTTGAAAGGGTTTTGAAACAAAAAGTTGGAGGGTTCTGGGATTGTTTTGTTGTTTGCATACTCTCAATCCTACAAAGTGGTCTCCTATTCAAATTGATATTTCATAGCTGGATGATTGTCATGGAAAATAGATTGATTCTTTGCATTCCCCCTATATTCATATGCTCCCTAGTTCAGTTTCAAAGCCACATGATCAAGTTTGATATTTTTACCAAGTCAAAAGCAAATGTAGTTTGTTACGTTTTTACATCTGCATTTCTAGAATGTTTCGAGGTCAACTTTGACCCCTAATATCTCATGAAGAATGTGGATTGAAGGAAATCCATCTTGCACACATACTCAATGGGCCTAAATGATCTAGTGTTTCCACTAGTAGCTTCCCAGGAGGTGATTTGATATTTTTTCAGGATAGTGACTTGGTGAGCCCTAATTGGTTTTTGACAGTTGTAGTTGCAGAAAAGTCTAAGTGAGCCACTTTGGAATTGAATATCTTGCACCTCGAGATCTATTTTTCCAAATCATTTGCTAAATTTAGTTCTTGGGTCAAATGTCTGCATGACTGTGCATTTTCATGACTTCAGGAGGTTGTTTAACTAGTTTTCCAAGGTGATTCCAGAGGCCGCTAGTCTTTTTTTGACTACAGTGCAAATATGCTAGAAGGAAAATTTTAATGATAACCCACTTCAAATTTTTATTCTAGGAGCATTCAAAAGTAGCCTCAGATCAATTCAAGGTAAAAACTTGTTTGAAAATTAATCTTTTTTAGTCAGGTGGCCCACAAGGGGAACCAACATGTGTCACACCATTGTTGAGTGAGCCTCCATGTTAAAATACAATTTCACAAGGGAAGCCATAATAATTTGACAAGTTTCAAATACTATTTTCAAGTCTATATACAATTTAACCATGATGAATTTGTGGGTGATATGTAAAGCTCATCTTGGGTTGGGTAACATGGCATTGGGAAGGTTTTCTTATTTTAAGTGATTGGTGAAAATTGGATAATGATCATTGATAGTAGAAGCAGGCATAGCATAGAGGAAAAATAATGGGTCAATGAAAGCCTATATGGAGAAATAATAAATGGGAACTTGATCACATTGGAGCAATAGCAATTAGCAGCTAAAATTGCAGAATTTCTTAAACTTGGTGGAGTTCTCCCAACAGCTAGAAGGAGGTGGTGTTTCATGTGTATTCCCATGGGTTAGAGTCACAACACTATCTAATCTGCTGGGTGGTTTGAACAGCTACATGATACTAAAAAATCAAATCATTCTATACATGATAATATTATTTAAATTCCCTAATTATGTGGATGCATAGCTATTGTTTTGCAGCCATCGTTTTGGCTTGAAATGAGCTCCAAATATGTTTGGAATTGTTGGGAATGCACTTAAGGTGGATGAACACTCATCAAAAGTTTTATGAATTCCTGAAATATGCACCAAATGGATTTGTTGAGTCATCTTCAAGAAGCTTCTTGTGAAAGAAGTAGCTAAGGATATGACTAAGAAACTATTTCTACATCACCTCCCTTGCCTAATTCTCCAATTGCATTGGATTCTCCTATAAAGGAATTTATAGAATATAAGGACACAAGTAGCAGTATAGAAGGTAGACTTCTGAGACACCCAAAGGCACCATTGTCAGGTCCTTTGCGACCACTTCTCACCAGTGCTGCAAAAGAGACCTTAAATTTTTGGAGCAAGGAGGATGAGTGGAGGGAAGTCAGGAGGTGGTTTAGGAGTAAAGGAGCTAATTTCTAAGCCAAATGAGAATCTCTATGATCAAAATCCGTTTGAACTTCCCATTGTAAAATCAATTGCAACAAGTTCAATAACAGATGCAACACCTCCTTGAGTGTCATGTTTTACTTATGTAGAGGAGAAATCTATGATTAACTATGATGGTCGGTCTTCTTCTAGTCATGTTCCAATGCCATCCACCAGTATGGACTTGCTCTCTAAATTTGGCCTATCAGGGAGCCATAAGTCTTGAAGTTTTTGCTGCCCTAGACCACTAATTGAAGAAATTGGTAAGGCACAACAAAGATTTGTAGAAATTTGTGGCATTTTGAATATGAATTGTTTTGCTTTAGAAGTCGCCATCATGCTAGCTAAAGGGGGACAATTTGATAGTGCAAAGGAAATTCTTTACACAGGTTCAAGAGGCCACTACAAGAGATGTATTTGTTTAAATGATTGATGCTTGGGTACATATATCAAATGTTTTCTTTAGGAACAGTTTGAGATTGCATTGAAAATGTATCAAAGGGGTTGGAGGAAATTATATTTTGACATGGTTACCCAAAATTTATTACACGTAGCTCGAACATACTGTGAAGTAGAGTAGCAGCCCAAATGCTTGAATGCATTATAAGCCATGGTGTGGAAAGATTGTTGAGGAACAATATAAATACTAATACATTGTGTGCCCTCCATTTACATGATGCACTTGTATGTTGTGTTGCAATGCAAGGGTTTTTTACTTCAGCTCTTCAAAAGTAATAAATATACTATTGATAGGGTATATCGAGCAGTATCAACATCAATGGAGGCACCCTATGTTCAAGGCTTCAATGAATGGAGAGATAGAAGTGTATGTTGACTGTTATAAACATTTTCTTGCTGCCATTATAAAAGAGGAAGTTGTGGAACGTAAAGCAAAGAGGCTTAATCAACAGTCCTAGTGCAAGATGAAATAAGGAAGAATCTAAACCCTATCCTACTAGCCCTTCCAAAATAAATTAATAATTTCTAAAAACTAGTAGGGTGAGCGGGTGAGTTCCATGTGGCTCGTGGTGGGCCCTGGGAAAATTTTAAAGAATGAAGATTTAAACTTGTATTCTGAAGCCCGATAAAAAAAAAATTAAAATCCTTTATTTCACTATTTAAAAATCATATTTTAAATATAAGGTGAAAAGTAAAGGAGCACAAGAAAAAAGGATTTGGTGCCCGGTGAATAAATTAATCTATTCACCGTTTTAAAAGAAAAGTTTTTAAATGTAAAATGTAAGGTAAAGGAGGCACGGGTAATTTTCATTTTTTTTCCCAATAAAAGGTCTTCTTTGCTAGTAATTAAGAGCTTTCACCAGTAAAATAATTTTCTCTGCTGGGTGAAGGTAAAAGATAAGTGCAGGGTAAAATGAGGAGAAGTAAAGAGCTTTCATGGAGGAGCACAAAATTTTTGCAGCTGCATATCAAGAAGGAGGGAAATAAGAAGATTTCAAATATTTTCTTGTTGTTGATCGAAGGGGAGAAATACTACCAAGTGTCTTCCATGGATTGATTTTAGGGCTTCCTCTATTTCTTCTTATTCTCATTCTTTCTCATTTGTAGGGGTTCTAAAATTCTGGATTAGGAAGTAAGGTAGATTAGTGTTGAGTCTAAGTCAAAATTGAGTATGTAAATTGTAAAGTTGGATTTTATGAGCAAGTGTTAGCCAATTTGTGCAATATCATATTACTATCATGAAGTTGTCTCCAGATTTGAAAGCTTTTAATCATATGAACTCAATATATCAAGGATGTTTGAATTTGTCATCGCAACTTTCTTGTGATTGTGTTGTTTGGATATGGTTCTCTTTCAAGTAAAGAGTTAAATTACTAAATGATCAGATAACTGTGATTTAGAGTGCACAAGTGGGATTGGTGAGTAGAAATTTATAACAATATGAGTGGATTTGTTAATGTAAGGAATTAACATATTTTAAATCCATTGGTTGAACCTAGTTTGTTGATAGGATATCTATTGCAGTTTTATATTTGACTCTATGGCCCATGATTAGGCACTGATCTATCACAAAACATAAGAAATTTTCAAAAAAACTCCAACCCATTCAATTCTATTTTTCCTATTTTATAGGTTATTTGTGTCCACCTTGTTCTCCATATTGATTAATGAAAATTTCCCAATATCTTAGCCAATGTTGAGTGATATTTCATGTTTCTTAGCATATTCTTGTGAGAGCATTATCTTTTGAGCAATACCCTATTGAGTGTGTGTGTGTGAATCTTTAGGTGTTGCTAAAAGGGTCACCCCCCAGGGCCTACAAAGCCTCAAGTGCAGGGGAAATGTGTTCCAATCTCATTTCCTATTTGTTGGCCAAATCCTCCACTAGATTTGAACATGAAACATCGCTTACTTCTAGGATTTAGTGGATCTATTGATTTGGGAACCAACAAGATGTGTAGACACCAAAAATTTTCTCGAGTCTACAAGACCCATTTTATCACTAATTCACCCTCTTCCTAGCATAATTAAATAATTTTAATTATTTAATTATTTTCTAATGTCATAATTCCTCTATTAATTAAAAAATTCTAATTATTTAATTAATTCAATTTTCCTTATTTGTCCTTTGATTAATTTGAATAAATATTAATTTTATTTAAATTACATCACTAACTTACCACTTTTCTATCTATAATTAAATAAATATTATTTATTTAATTATTTATTGCCATTTTCTTTTATAATTAAATAATTTTTTTTTTAATGTTTAATTATTCATTAGCCTTTTCTTACCATAATTAAATAAATTCTATTTGTAATGATAGAAAAGGTACTCCCTAACATGACCTTGATTTAGTGTTGTAATATGTCTAACATATTCACATTAGGTCTTGGGCCCTTGTGAACTAAAAGAGCTTAATTGGTGCCTTATTTGGAGTGTTGTAAAGTGTTGTAACATACTTTCACACTTTTCTAGGGTTTTCATAAATAATTGGGCTTCTTTATGCTTTGGTTGGCCTTATTTTGCATCCACAAGCCTCATATAATGCATCTTTACGAGGATAATCCTGACACAAATCAACATCTAATCAAAATTTAGGTGTTTATAGGTTGTGTGGCCTATATTTAGTGATTTGGGACTCATACGCCACCTTGGGCATATGAGTCCCACCTAGGGTTTTGGGTCCCAATCCTAATTTCACACCTTTCTAAGCATTTTTGAAATTGGTCCCACAAATTATGCCTAATGGGACTCATACACCACCATGCATGTATGAGTCTCGTGTGGCTCAAAATTAAAATTAATTTAAATTCTTGGTAGGATTTTGTCCTCCTAGACCTTATGTCAGCTTGTAGTATTGTAATTTAGAGAATTCTTGCATAATTAATAAATACAAGTTTATTTCACTCATTTTACACCAAGCAACTTGAATGAGCATTCATAATAGCAAAGTTGAGTTCATAAGAGCATTCAAGTGTTTACAAGAGCATTCAAGAGAATTCAAGGGTAGATTATCAAGAGTTTTAGAGCATTATTCAAGCATCAAGCATCATGCTAGATTCTTCATGCATCATATTTGTTTTTGAGCTAACAATTATGATGTAGGGTTTCATGATTCAAGCTAGTATTTGATTCAAGATATATCCTATTCAAGCAAGATTCAATAGCTACATCCATTGGAGCCATCTCTTACATGTTTTCAACACTTCATTGTGAGGGTTTGGTGAGTTGCCACATCATATTTTTTTCATTCATTATTCTCCATTCCTATTTCATTTCATTTCAAGGTTTGATTACCAAAATGGGGTTTTACCAAGGAAACCCACTTTCCATTAACAAAAAAACATTTTTCCCTCTCTTTAGTGTGTGATTTATAGGTTTATATTGAAGATACATTGAAGAGAAAGTTTGGAGAAATTTTTCAAAGTGTTCAAAGTTGTTAAAATTGTCACCTTACATTGGAAATACTTGGAAGACTTCTACATGTTCCAAATCAAGGTCTCAGATCTGAAAAATCAATTAGGAAGCACAAAGCAGACCTTGAAGACCAAATTCAAAATTTGAAGCTTTAGAAAACCCTAACTGAACTGATATGCCAGTTCTGGCATATGAGTCCCAGTTTAGGTCATTTTTTAGGTTTTTTCAGTTTCAAACACCCATTTGCTAGATTCTTGTTTATGCGCAGAAACCCAGATCTAGGATTGATTCACCCAACTTGGTGTATGAGTCCTAGTCAGCATTAAAGTCACTATTTTTCAGCATTTCAGAGCTCCATCCAGTCATCTTTAGATTTCCAAGTGCATACATTTCATCTTGTAGCTTTTTGTTTTGTTTTACATGCATTTCTAGGTCATTTGGTGAAAGATTGCATCATATTAGGGTTGAGCATTACATCTTGCATTGCATTTGTCTTTCCAAATCCTAACTTGGTGGTGAACCCCTCATTAGTTTATAATCAGCCCCTAGGACAACCCTATATTGCAAGATCTCTTTCTCCTTTGCATTGAGGTCTCTAGGGTTATCCTTCAATGAAATAATTGGTAAGTGGGTCTTGCGTTATGTTCTAAATCATACAAAATCATCTACCCCATTTTTTGTTATTTCAATATTGTTGGCGTAACAACTAACACCTCTGGAGTACAAGTTGTTATGAACAGCCTATGCACACTACGCAATGAGTGCTCTTCGAATTATTGAGGGGAAGCTCCCTCGATGTTCTTTGACAAATATGCTTTGTAAAGAAAAATAAGCTAAAACTACTTCCTGTCTTTTTGTTTCAGCTGCTAGAGGCACAAGACTTTCTTGAAAGAACTTTTACGTTGCAGCTGAGTTTTCTCTGGTTTTGCAAATCAACTAAACTACAACTTATATCTATCCAATCTCCTCAGGAAAACAGAGCAAGAGGAAACGGAGCAAGGTTTGACTATCTGACGATAAGTGGGTTTAGACTCTCTACTTGAGGGCAAGGTGGCACAACTATCATCTCAATCTAAACCAACTTATTGGGCACAACAGATTTAAGAATTCACTAAGACGATCTTATGGAACCCTGTGTGGCATAACACTCGACCGAAACAGCAAAGTCTTCACGAAACAGCCTTTATCTTTATAATCTCACGAAACCCTATGTGGCATAACCTTTGATTATATCGATAAAGATTCACAAAACAGATTTATCGCTGCAACTTCTCGAAACCCTGTGTGGCATAACGATCGATCACAATGATAAATAAACACAAAACAGCCTTATCACCTCAATCTCTTGGAACCCTATGTGGCATAGCAATTGACTTCAATGATAAAGATGCTTAAACAGATTTATCTAAACTATGGAAGAATTCAACATCACAATCTTTTGGAACCCTATGTGGCATAACAATCAATTGCAATAGTGAAGACACATGAACAAATACGAAAAAGAGCAATATTGAGGGCAAGGTAGGCGCAGCATATATTCCTCTCTCAAGCAAAAGTTATTTACAAATGAGCGTAAGCTCTTATTTATATACATCAAGGTGTAGGGAACCCTAAAATCACCTTGTGTTATCTATAGTTCCTGCAATGCATGCAAGCAATGCGCCCAACCCTAATTAAGCAAACTATACAGTTAACTGGGCAACTACCCTCAGTTTAACTGAAACATCTAATCTAAAAATGGACAATTGTGCGAGCATGCACGTCCTTATTAAAACAAGTTAACTGGAAGACTATCATCAGTTAACGAAAACCCTAAATACAACTCCAAGTAAACAAGGCGAATCTCAGAATAGGTATGCATGTGATGACAACCCCGAGTTAACTGAAAAGGGTAACATCCAGTTCAACTCGTGTGTGTGAAGTCTATTCTGAGAAGTGGGAACTGAAGTTCACTATGTGTGATCTCGAGCAATCAACCCCTCAATGAGATTGTTGACTGTGTCACTGTCCGGAGCGATGAGACTCTGACGAAGGATGCTATGTCGATGCAGCATGTCCTCACCAGCTGTGATCTGAGACTGAAGTTCCCTTCTGCTCCTCGTTGCTTCATCGAAAAGTGTTGACATGACTGTAAGCTGAGTAACCTTACAGCCAACTGTCTCCCCACTGAAAATGGTATGAATGAGTGCCTGGAGTTCTGACTGAACATCTGTAAGCTCCACGTAGGCACCACCCTCAATCTGATAACGGCACGGGTGATACAAGAGTCCTCACAAACCGGAGTGCATCACGACGTTCTCTACTCTCAGCCAACTCTGATGCTAAACTGTCTCTATCTTCGCTCTGAAAACCAACTGTCTTCCAAGAGTAGATAGCCTCTCGCTTCGCATCCGTGGTGTTCGTAAGCCAAACTCAGGTGAGCAATCATAATTTCATCCCTGGGTTTGTTAATAGCCATATCCCGTTCCTCATCCTGAAGACGAATACGGAGCTCTCGTGCATTGTACCGCAACTGATATAACTCTGTAAGCATAGTACGGCCTCTAGCAACGAAATCTTCCTCCCATTCCTCCAAATGCTTGCCATATGCAACTAAGTGATTGAGTTGACTTTGCTCCACTGGAGGCTCAAGCATCGGTGGGAGTGTGTTAATGGCTTCTGGTCTGTGTACAAGGCTAGAAATGTATTGGCGAAGCTGTCTGATTTCACTTTGAGGGTCGCTTTTATCCTCTCCGGCCCTTTTAGTATTCTCATTCTGCACTATCTCGAGTAACTTGAAGAAGATCAACCCTGAAACTGGGCGTAGGTCATGTAATTTCACCAAGGCTGGATCATGGATAACTTCAAAATCCTGAGACTCTAAATCAGCTAAGCTCTTCCCCTGCGGAGGTACAGCAGTCTCGATAACAACCTCCATGTCAGTGTTTCTCTCTACGTGAACCATGTTCTTAACTCTCTTATCTGGCGCATCTTGATAAATGTCATCGAAATCAGAATGATTGAGAACATAAGATGGTTGCCTCCTCTTCCTTCCTAGCTGAGTCTCGATCCAAGATGAATCTCTGCTAATGCTACTAGAAGGGTCTGCACTAGCGACAGGAGGTACTGATGAGAGTGAGTGTGTAGAAGACCCACTGCGAGGTGGAGAGTCCAAGTCCAATTCAATGTGAATTGGGACCGGTGACGGCTCTGAAAGTGTTATAGGAACTTGAGGCTGAACCTCAGGTACTGGCGGGCTCTGAGCTGATCTCTGAACTGGCTCTGTGATAAGCGGCTGTCTGTCAGGCTCTGTGTGTGAAACAGTGGCAAGCGCCTTGCCCTTTGAATTATTTGGCGCTTGTACTTTCTTAGGAGGGTTACTCCTCTTCTTGTTAGGTTTTGACGAAGAAGGTAGTGTAGGATTCACCACTACTGGCGGCTCTGCTCTGGGCATGCTTACTCTTCTTGTCTTCTTGCTGTCGAGGTAAAGTATACTGTTCTGGATGACTCTACTAGACCTCTCCTTGACCGCTGCATATTCTTTGGCGTACCAATCTACTACTGGCAACGGTTGTGTGTCGACCTGTTCTCTGAAAAACTGAGGAAGAACCTCTCCCTCATCATCCGATAAACCTCCCACATCCTCTGACAAGAAAACAGAAATCTGTGAGAGAGAGAAGCGGCCGTAACTGCGTCTGCGAACCTCGAAGTCATCTGAGCAATTTGCCCAGTAATCCTCCATAGAAGGCTCGTGATAGGTGCCTCCAGCGAGGCGAGCTGTATAATGACCTGAAAGGTCATAAGCACGTGCTTCGACAAGGTACTTAAGATGATATCTCTCAAGTTCCTGTCCTGCGATCTTTGCATCAATTGCCGACTTGCACCAATACATTCCAAACTGAAAAGGAAAGTTGAGTGATGGTCTGTGCCTGCGGCGTAGAAGACGATGAACATCATGCATTTGCCTAAGGAATTCCTGAAAAATTGTTTTATCCGAAGGATAACGTGGAAGCATAGCTGGATTTCCTGTGAAGCCGTATACTCGGATGTAGGTGTATGTTGGGAACTGTATAAACCAATCTGCCCATCCATCCATCAAGGTTCTAGCAACCCAGCCGGTGATACCTAACATGCAACTCCCGATCCAGTTTCACCGTAAGCCAAGAAAGCCTCGAACACGCTTTTGAAATGACGTCACCGTGAACTCAAGCTTCCATCATAATAATCATAAACCTTTCCAACGTTGAGAATGCCCACGTTAAGTCCTCGAACTCCACTCTCGATAAGCTTATCAAGCACGATATGAAACACATGAAACCTATGAGCAACTAAGAAACCAATGATCTGCTTGTGGAGAATATCGCTGATGAAGGACGCCCAGTCATAATGCTCGTGCCCAGATATGATGCGACCAATAATGTAATACATCCAGGGCTGGAAAACATTTGCATGTAATTGACCTGAGACACGATTCAGGAGGGATTAGAATCGCGACTACATCCTTTATATTCACCACGACCCACATTGTTTGGCAATCTGTTCTTTGCTTGTTTTAACCATCTTTCTGCCATCTTCTTCTGACATTTGTCCACATCAACATCGAACGCTTGTGCACACTGCTCCATAGAAACAACTAGGCTGTTCGGATTTTGAGGAATGCCAAAACTCCTCTCGATATCCACAGGTTTGAGACTGCAAATGACCCGACCGTCGACTGACGCTATCTCACGAGTAGTCGGATTGTAATGCTTAATGCAAGCCATCACAAACTCAACATAGTGAACGGAGATAGGTATGGAAGCGGCCTCTAGTAAACCAGACTGCTCAATATTCAATGATCAACTTCCGATTTAATCGGTCTAGCATCAGCCTGCAATACTTTGTGAAGATCCGCCTTCAACCAACTCAAGGGAAATCAGCGAGGTGACGGTTTTGGTCCTCAGATTCAAGCCGAAAGTGAACTGTGATTTTGAAAACCCGGCCTGTCAACGTGAACTCGGCTATGTTCTCACAAGATTGAATCTAAAAATAGCCTGCGAGAGTTAAAAATAGCCTTTCGAAGAATTATTTTCAGCGAAAAATCCGAAATATGGGTTTTGTCCAGAAAAGGATTCTAAGACAACCCAGAAGGTCAGATTTTGCAAAAATTCAACTTCTACTCGATTGTACAAAGATTTTCACTTGAGAAATTAGCAATTCGAGAACGAATGTTCTGAAGCTAAAATTCGTGAAAAATCAAGCGCACAAATTCAACTCGAGGAAATTATATGGAAACGATCCAGATACTGAGACTTGCCAAATTCGCCAATTTCAGGAACATGCACAATGTATATTATGAGAAATCTGAGATTTAAAGGATGCAAAAGACGTTTTTTGATGTCTTCTTCTATGAAAATCGCCCAAGATTTCTTTGAATAGCTGATATTTGTGAACTTGAATCTGCAAAAAGATATGTTAAATGAAATCGCCCCTGTGAATTGATGAAGATTTCACCTCTGAACTGGAAGAATTCGCTTTGGAATTGAAAACCACGAATTGCTCCTCTTGAAATTTGCGCCTTTTTTTAATGAAAGAAATTCGATTTTCCTTGAAGAAAATACGAATTTGTATTTGAATTTGAGGATTCGCCTTTGATTGTTAAACACGCCTTTGAAATTCAATTCGCCTTTGAAACCTCTGAAGAACTGCGAATTGTTTTGGAAAATTGAATATGCCTTTGAAATTTGCGAATTGCCTTGAAGATGTGCGCCACTTAGCTCTTCTGAAGAAATACGAATTTTCTTTGAATTTTGCTTTGAATTTATAAAATTCGATTTTTCCTTTGAAGATAATGAATTTACCTTAGAAAAATACGATTTCCACTTAAGATTAATTGCTCTTGAGAAAATCGAACTCTCTTTGAAAGCTTTGTGAAGAATAATGAAGATGGCGCCACATATAAATAATAATAAATTCGCACCACTTAGCAACTGCAAGAATTCATAAACCCTAACTAGAATAGAAAGCCTCTGATTGGTTGCCTTTCAGTTCGACTGCCACTGTCTGAAGTTCAAATTTGAAAATAATAATAAAATAATTATTATCATGTAATGGCGCCAAAAATAGAAACACCATCTAAAAATAGACATATTCCGAACTTCAGTTGACAAACTGGTTGAAGCTCTGAGATTCATCGTCATGCTTCCACGACTTCGAAAAGTCATCACTTGAGCATATAGGCGTCCATTTGCTCAAGATACTTCATTTTTAATTAAATCCCTATTTTATAGCTGACAGCACTGTCGCGACTGGCCAACTTCGACACTGGTTTCCGGATGACCGGGTGATGCTGAGACTGATCCGAGATAATCAACGGAAAGCCTACTGAACAAGGAAGAAATGTCTGCTGGGAGGATTACTAATCAGAAAATCCATCTAACCCCCTTGAAAAAAATTAGGCGACTTGATTAAATTGCTTTACGGGTTCCAGACTTAGCCATTTCCTAAACTCCGCCATCCGACACTTCAAACGGTCGGCCGACGGTGAATCCTGAACCTCGGCCGATAATGACGAAGCTCACGCGATGATCGAGATATTCTCAGATCCAATGATCGCCACACGACAGCCTAAAAGCTGTGTTATGGCTCAAAGAAAAAGCTACTCGGGCTCAAGGTTGCACTTTGGACATTTCTAACGAAAATCAAACGTCATTAAACACCCTACTTTGACAACCGATATCCGAGTCGATGACCCGATTCGCATTATCCGCTTTAACGACAGCCAGAGAGCTCTTAAGAGAAGTCACCGGAGGTGTCGAGGCAAGAAAACTGCTTCTAAGACCTCAAATTCTCCAGTGCATATTTTTAATATGTTTACCGCTCCTAGACTTGGCCATTTTTTGGATGTTTTCGGACATCTTTACCTTGTAATATGACACCAAAGACCTCGCACGCACGAGCGACTGCCAAATGCTGAAGGCTGACGGCTATGCTCGTTGGAAAGATAAATTGATTACGCTCAATAGTCGTGAAGACTTCGAACGCGAACGGGCTCATCCGACGCCTCGGGCTAGGCCTTTAAGACCATGAAAATACAATCAAAACCATTTATTGGTTCCGCGAAAATTACGCAGCTTAGGTGAATCTCCCGCCACGACCACCGTGAACGCCGGATCGGCTGCTGAATGATGTGTTGCGGAGCTAGGCTAGTATACTACTGATGTCGTGAAGACTCTGTCTGCAAATTCTGGCATCTGAGGGGTCCTTTAGGCCAGCGCCCCTGGCTTGTACTTGCACTGGGCATAAACGGAGAAGCTCAAAAAACATGAAAACTCCATTTTAAGCTGTTCTTCGGACGTCTGCCGCCTGAACTCTGAGAGTCGGATGACTATGCTTGATATCTTGTCGGATAAGCAGACTAGCTGTGAATGAATTGACTGTCTTCGGCATCGAAACTGACGAGATTTACCCCCGCCTTGAAATGGGCGCCCTCAGGCTAGAGGCGCGCTTTTGCCTGAAAAGAGCAAAATTTCCATCTCCTAAAATTTAGGGATTTTAACTTATCGCTAATAATCGAGCTGTGAGTCTCGAATGCCTAACCTGATAGCCTGACGGATAGCCAAAGGATCAAGAGATTGGATCAGATGTTTGAGCACTTCCGTGACAAGATCTTGACCTCCAAAAAACTACCGGTACTATACTTGCACTTTGAGTATTTTTCCTCCTCAAAAATCTCCTTAAGGATTTGATCACTCGAACTCGCCTCTCGATCATTGAAATGACCGTCTGCAATATGAAATGTCGTCGTGAGATGCTCCTCCATCGTGAAAATCTTCATTTTGAGTCTCTTCTTCAGGTTCTGACCAATATAACTGACTTTGACTGACAAATATTGACAAAAACTCCATGCTTGACATTGCCCAAAAACGGTATTTTACAACATTTTAGCAAAGTTTAGACTTTTAAATGCAAAATGCCTTAATGAAGCAAAAAATTTGGTTTGGGTACAACAATTTACTAAACCACTTCCAAGAGATACATTTGAATATCTAAGGGACAAATTGAGAGTTGTTCCATATCCATCAAATTAATTAATGGATGCATGTATTTAGGGGGAGCTACGCACAAAGTCTTGTAGCTTCATAAAGATGAAATATTGTTAGAAGACCCCTTGCCATTGATGTCAAAGGGGGAGAAATTGGACACAGGGGGAGAAAACAAAGGTTCAAGCTGTTTTTGAGAAATTGCCATCAATGACAAAGGGGGAGATTGTTAGAAAAGTTGTCATTGATGTCAAAATAAAAGAATGGAGTCATTGAATGAAGTCATTGATGACAAATATCAATGATGAGTATAAGAGGGACGTGTATGCACTGGTGATAAAAACCATGTATCAAGAAGACAAAATGTTGAGGTCAATAAGATAATGAACAAATAAAATAAATCTGAAGGAAGAGATAACATCGATTATGAAATATTCAATTGAAGACATAATGTATCAGTATCTTCTTCACATTGTTATTCGATTAAAGAATGTTGGCAATTCGCAGTTTAATAAAGGCGAAAATATGCAGATATGGATAAGTCACAGTTTAATAAAGGCGAAATACATTTGTTATTGAATGCTCATGCACCGACAATTGAAGAAATCATAAGGAAAATATCATTGAGCTATTTCTTTGAAACTGCCGCTATATTCAAGATACCCGCTCAACAGGTCAAATCACATTCGATAATAATAAAGATACGCTAAGTCATCTGCTGCTGAGTATTCACGGGATTTTTTCTATAGCCGTCCATTTACAAAACATTATATTTATCGGCTTATTCAGAAGAATATATTCGATGTGTAGGCATTTAGTTCTTCTATGAACTGGTGCCTTCGAAATTGAAGAAACCGAATTATCAAAATCGTCGATATGGAGATAGACGTAAGAAGCAGTCAAGCATATGTATATATTGATATAATCGCCCAGATAAACAGATCGCTAATAATCCATAAAAGGCAAACAATCATTCAATAAGGAGTTGTGATTTAAATAAGAGCATCGATTAAATGCGTTGCTAAATAACGTATTGATTAAAACTCAGAGCGGTAAAATATTGTTTCATGGTCAAGGCACGTCAAAAACAAATTAAGACAAATACTGTTTAGCAAAAACAAATTCGTTTTTGAAAGGACGTGTTTTCAATATAAAGAGATGCGATTGAAGCAAACTGAAGAAGTATACCCTGCTGAAGAGATACGAGTTAAATTAAAAAACGTATTATCTCAATCAAAAGTCTTTATTTAAAAACTGTCATCTTACTCAAGAGGTGCGGAAAAAATCAAACTAAAATATCTTTTCATAAGATACGATTTTTGTTTAGCTTTAAAAGGAAGTTGCAATTCATGAACACGTCTCTCCAAAACTAAGACGTGTTTTTCAAGTATCCTTTCAAAAATTGTATTGCTTGATAAATCTTCAGACTACTGCAAAACAGATTGTGTTAGAAAGATTTAAAAATGAAGTGGTGTGATTAATCAAAGGATGTGATTTAAAAATGAAGTGATGTGATCAATCAAGGGATGTGATCTTTTATCAAGAGAAGCAGTCTTAAAGCAAAGTATATATTCATCATTTATTTCAGGCTTGAAGTGTGGTTGATAAGATCAAGAAGTCATAATCAGAAGCCTTTCTTCTTGTGTGGGCTAAGTGAGAAAAATTATATCACAAAGGCAGATTGCAGATCTGATTGAGGACAATTGCTTCATCCATCAAGTCAAGGTTGGTGCCTTGCATTAGGGGTTGGTGCTCCTTGTAGGCAGGTGTCTACTAAATGTTGTAGAGGTCTAGGTGTTCCTTGTAGATTTCATTCTACTAAATCATCTAGTTGTAAATTTGTAGGTTGGTGCCTACTTGAAAAATTATTTCAATAAAATTGTGTCAACTTGAGGAAATTGATTCAAATCAAAAAGGTTGATTGTAGCAAGTTTAAAAGATTAAAAATAAAAAGTTTTATTATTGATTTACTGATTCACCCCCCCCCCTCTCAGTAAATCTTTTGTGCTCTTCATGTCCACGTCACATGGACAAACAGCAGAAAAGAACACTAAAATTGAAAGCACAAAATTTCGTGCTTGTTAACAACATTCTGTACAAGCGTGGCCTTGACGGAACTTTCCTATTATGTGTTGGAAAGGATCAGCAGCGTAGATTGTTAGAAGCTTTTCATAATCAGGCATGCGGAGGACACTTTTCATCGAGGGTCACTGCATTCAAGATTCTACGAGCACAGTTTTATTGGCCAACTATGTTTCGTGACGCATATGATTGGGTGTACAAATGTCAGTTATGTCAGTAGTTTGCTGGTAAAGTTAGGTTGGCATCCTTTCCACTCAGGCCAGTTGTCATTGATGCTCCATTTCAGTAGTGGGGTATTGATTTTGTAGGACCTGTCAATCCAGTTTCCAGCAAGGGGCATGTTTTTGTCCTTACAGCGACAAATTATTTTACAAAATGGGTTGAGGCAGTTCCCACTAAACGAGCTACGTCCGAAGTGGTTTGTAGCTTTCTAAAGGAGAATATCATTTCTCGCTTCGGAGTTCCTTGGAAAATTGTGACTGACAATGCTACTTGTTTCTCATCAGAGGAGATTTTAAGTTTTTGTTTTGATCACGGCATCATGTTGTCACATTCATCAGATTATTACCCTCAGGGTAATGGACAGGCCGAATCATCCAATAAGAACATTGTCACAATTATAAGCAAGTTGGTTGAGTCAAATCAGCGAGCTTGGCATACCAAGTTATATGACGCTCTTTGGGCTGATCGTATAACTCCTAAAAGAGCTATTGGCACCTCGCCTTTTATACTTTTGTATGGTACAAAAGCTATTCTGCGCATTACATTGGAGTTGTCTGCTTTACAGTTGGCATCTGCGGTGGAGGATGAAGAATTCAATGATCCTATTTAGAAGAGGATATTGCTCCTGATGAAACTTCAAGAGGAAAGGACAGAGGTTGTCGATAAGATCACTCAGCACCAAGAAAGAGTGAAGAAAATTTTTGATAAGAAAGCTCGTCACCGAGACTTTCAAATCGGAGATCAAGTCCTTTTGTCGGACAGAAGGCATGAGCCAAAAGGAATGCATGGAAAGTTTGATTCCTTATGGTTAGGACCCTTCTAGATTCATGAATTCGCAGGAGAAAACACTTATATTCTTTCACATCAGGATGGAAGGCTCTTCCTGCTTCCTTATAGAAGGCAATATCTTAAGCACTTCAACCCTCCGGGGGAGGAGTAATATTGTAAATATTTTGTAAGTAATTTTTATGCTTTATCGTTATGTCGTATTGTGTTTCCCCGTTCTGTGATGTTTTGTCGTGTTTTAGGTATTTTTAGGTTAGGTTTTAGGAAACTCCAAATGTTTTTAGGTGAATAGGGAAAGTCCTGACTCCGATGTCCAATTATTAAACACTGGTCTACTTAATACTGAGATTCTTAGGTTCTCCTATGCCGTAGGTATCCGACATGGTCACCAGACGGAGCCTAATGTTGTACCCAAACCAATTTTTTTTTTTGCTTCATCAAGGCATTTTGCATTAAAAAGTCTAAACTTTGCTAAATTGTTGTAGAATACAGTTTTGGGCAATATCAAGCATGGGGTTTTTGTCAATAGTTTGTCAGTCAAAGTCAATTTTATTGATCAAAACCTGAAGTAGAGACTCAGAATGGAGCTTTTCACGATAGAGGAACATCTCATGACGACGTTTCATGTTGCATATGATGATTTTAATGATCGAAACGAAGTTTTTAATGATCAATTTATGAAGATTTTTCAAGGGAAAAGTCAGAAAGTGCAAGTATAGCCCAGGGGCGCCCAGCTTGTTGAAGGTCAAGATCTTGTTTAAAATGTTCAAGAATCCAGTTAATCTCTTTAGAATCAGTCTGGCTATCCGTTGAGCTATCTAGTAGAGCTTTTCGAGACCTACAGCTCCGGCAAACAACGACATGAGTTGAAATCCCTAAATTTCCAGATGTGAGAATTTTGTCATTTTCAGGCAAAAGCGCGCCTCTAGCCTGAGGGCGACCATCTCAAAGAGGGGGTAAATTTTGGTATTTCTGACAGCTGATACAGTCAATCCGTTCACAACTAGTCTACTTATCCGACGAGATATCAAACGTAGTCATCTGAGTTTCAAAAATCCGGCGGCGGTTGTCTGAAGATCAGCTTAAAATGGAGTTTTCATGTTTCTGAGCTTCTCCGTTTGTTCCCAGTGCGAGTATAGCCCAGGGGCACTGGTTTTAAGGACCCTTCAGATGGCAAAATTTACAGACAGAGTCTTCCTAACATCAGTAATACTCTAGCCTAGCTCCGCAATGCATCATTCTGCTTGTCAATTCGACGTTCCAGGTGGTCGTGGCAGAGGTTTTACCAAGCACGTAATTTCACGGGCGGAACAACATACAATTTTTAGTGTATTTCCACAGTCTAGAGGCGCCTAGCCTTTAGGCCTGTCAGATGAGCCCATTGGCATTCGAAGTCTTCATGGCTTTTGAGCGTAATCATTTTATCTATCCAACGAGCCTAGCCGTCAGCCTTCGGGATTTGGAAAACGCTCGTGCGTGCAAGGTCTTTGGTGTAATACTACAAAGTGTTGATGTCCGGAAAATGGCCAAGTCTGGAGCGGTAATTTTAAATAAAATACGCACTGGAGTTTTTGAGGTCTTAGAAGCAGTTTTCTTGCCTCGTCACCTCCAAAGACTTCTCTTGTGGGCCCTTCTGGCTGTCCGTTAAAACAAACGTGGCTCGAATCGGGTCATCCCAGCTTCAGATATCAGAGGTCAAAGTAGGGTACTTGGATGAAAGTTCAATTTTCGTCAAAATGACCTTAGTGCAACTAAGAGCCAGGGGCGCTTTTACTTTTGAGGCCCTTAATGAACTTTTCAGAGGTCATGCATACAGTCGTTGGATGCAGAATATCTCCAGGCACGCAGTGAGCTTCGTTTCTTGTCAGCAGGGTTCACCGTTCACCGTCAGTAGCCGTTTGAAGTGTCAGATGGCAGTTTAGGAAAATGGTTCAAGTCTGGTACTCGTAAAGCAATTTAATCAGGGGCGCTTAATTTTTCAGGGGGTTAAACGATGGATTTTGCAGTAGTGTCTCCTAGCAGACATTTCTTCCTTGTTCAGTAGGCTTTCCGATGAATTTTCCAGATCAGTCTCAGCATCACCCAGTCATCCGGAAATCAGTGTCGAAGTTGGCCAGTCGTGATAGTGCTGTCAGCTATTAAATAGGGAGTTAATAAAAAGTGAAGTATCTTGAGCAAATGGACGCCTATGAGCTCAAGAGATGACTTTTCGGAATCAGTGAAGCTCGACGATGAATCCTGAGACTTCATCTGAGTTGTCAACTGAAGTTCAAAATATACTTATTTATAAATGGCGATTTTCTATTTTTGGTGCCTTTGCTAATTGCATGATAATAAATATTTTATTATTTATTTAAATTTGAACTTCCAGTCAGTGGCAGTGGAACTGAAAGACAACCAATCAGAGGACTTCTATTTTTGGCAGGGTTTTCAATTCTTGCAGTTATCAAATTGGTGCGAATTTCTTCTTATTTATACATGGCGCCATCTTCATTATTATTCACAGAGCTTTCAAAGGAGATTCGATTTCATTAAGAGCAAATTCAATCTTAAGTGAAATTGTGTTGAGTTTGTGATGGCTTGCATTAAGCATTACAATCCTACCACTCGTGAGATAGCGTCAGTTGACGGACGGATCATTTGCAGTCTCAAACCTTTGGACATTGAAAGGAGTTTTGGCATTCCTCAACACCAGAACAGCCTAGTTGTTTCTATGGAGCAGTGTGCGCAGGCATTTGATGCTGATGTGGACAAGTGTCAGAAGAAGATGGCAGAAAGATGGTTAAAACAAGCAAAAGAGCGATTGCCAAACAATGTGAATTCGTGAATACAAGGATGATGTAGCGATTCATCACACTCTTGAATGCATTAATGCCGGGTCAAGCACATGCAAATGTTTTTCCAGCCTTGGATGTATTACATTATTAGTCGCATCATTTCTGGGCAGGAGCATTATGACTGGGCATCCTTCATCAGCGATATTCTTCACAGGCAGATCACCGGTTTCCTAGTTGCCATGAGTTTCGCATGTGTTCATATCTTGTGTATTTGATTTATTAGGGAGTTTAGTTAAACAACATGGGCATTCTCCTTGTTGAGAAAGTCTACATAATATGATCAGCTTGAGTTCACGAGCTGAACGCCATTTCAAGCGTGTTCACAAGGCTTTTCGACTTATCACGGAGAAACTTGACCGGAATTGCACGTTCGTATCTCGGCATGCTAGGGCAGCGATGGATGGATGGGCAGATTGGTTTATTCAGTTCCCAACATACACCTACATCCGAGTATACGGCTTCACAGGAAATCCAGCTATGCTTCCACATTATCCTTCGGATAAGACAGTCTTTCAAGAGTTCCTAAGACAGATGCATGATGTTCATCGTCTTCTACGCCGCAGGCACAGACCATCTATTAACTTTCCTTTTAAGTTTGGAATGTATTGGTGCATGTCGGCAATTGATGCCAAGATTGCAGGACAAGAGCTTGAGAGATATCATCTTAAGTATCTTGTAGAAGCACGTGCCTATGACCTTTCAGGTCATTATACAGCTCGCCTTGCTGGAGGTATATATCATGAGCCTTCTATGGAGGATTACTGGGCAAATTGCGCCGCAGATGACTTCGAGGTTCGTAGACATAGTTATGGCCATTTCTCTCTCTCACAAATTTCTGTTTTCTTGTCAGAGGATGTGGGAGGTTTATCAGATGATGAGGGAGAAGTTCTTCCTCAGTTTTTCAGAGAGTAGGTCGATACACAACCGTTGCTAGCAGTTGATTGGTACGCCAAGGAATATGCAACGGTCAAGGAGAGGTCAAGTAGAGTCATTCAGAACAGTATACTTTACCTCGACAGCAAGAAGACAAGGAGGGTAAGTGTTCCTAGAGCAGAACCGCCAGTAGTGGTGAATCCTTCACTACCTTCCTTGTCAAAACCTAAACAAAAGAAGAGTAACCCTCCCAAGAAAGTACAAGTGCCAAACAATTCAAAGGGCAAGGTGCTTGCCACTGTTACACATTCGGAGCCTGACAGACAGCCTATTACAGAGTCAGTTCAGAGGTCAGTTCAAAGCCCGCTAGTACCTGAGGTTCAGCCCCGAGATCCTACACCAGTTTCAGAGCCGTCACCAGTCCCAATTCACATTGAATTGGATTTAGACTCTCCACCTCGCAGTGGGTCTTCTACACACTCACTCTCATCAGTACCTCCTGTCGCTAGTACAGACCCTTCTAGTAGCATTAGCCGAGATCAATCTTGGATCGAAGCTCAGCTAGGAAGGAAGAGGAGGCAGCCATCTTATGTTCTCAATCATTCTGATTTTGATGATATTTACCAGGATGTGCCAGATAAGAGAGTCAAAAACATGGTTCATGTAGAGAGGAACACTGATATGGAGATTGTCATCGAGACTGTTGTGCCTCCACAGGGGAAGAACTTGGCTGAATTGGAATCTTAGGATTTTGAGGTTATCACAGTCAACCTTGGTCGTAGCACACGCCAGACTCAAGTTGATCTTCTACAAGTTGCTACCGACAGTGCCAGGGATAGAATACTAAAGGACGAAGAGGATAAGGCAGCCCTCAAGGCTGAAATCAGACAACTTCGTTAGTATATTTCTAGCCTTGTACATAGATCCGATGCCATTAATACACTCCCACCGATGCTTGAGCCTCCAGCAGAGCAAAGTCAACTCAATCACTTAGTTGCATATGGCAAGTGTTTGGAGGAATGGGAGGAGGAGTTCGTTGCTAAAGGCCGTGCTATGCTTACAGAGTTATATCAGTTGCGGTACAATGCACGAGAGCTCCGTATCCGTCTTCAAGATGAGGAACGGGATATGGCAATTAATAAACCCAGGGATTAGATTATGATTGCTCACCTGAGTGTGGCTTATGATGCAGTCACAGATGCAGAGGACAGAGAAGCTATCTACTCTTGGAAGACACAATTGGTTTTCAAGGTAAAAATAGAGGACAATTTAGCATCAGAGTTGGCTGAGAGTAGAGAGCACGTCACTAGTGCACTCCGGTTTGTGAGGACTCTAGTATCTCGCTTACCGTGCCATTACCAGATCGAGGGTGGTGCCTACGTAGAGCTTACCGATGTTCAGTCAGAGCTTCAGGCACTCATTCATACCATTTTCAATGGGGAGACCGTTGGCTGTAAGATTACTCAGCTTACAGTCATGTTAGCATTGTTTGATGAGGCAACAAGAAGCAAGGGCGAACTTCAGTCTCAGATCACAGCTGGTGAGGACATGTTGCATCGACATAGCATTCTTCGACAGAGTCTCATAGCTCCAGATAGTGATACAGTTAACAATCTCGTTGAGGGATTGATTGCTCGAGATCACCCATAGTAAACTTCAGTTCCCACCTCTCAGGATAGACATTACACACACGAGTTGAACTTGGTGTTACCCTTTCAAGTTAACTCGATGTTGTCATCACATGCATATCTATTCTGAGATTTGCCTTTCACACTTGGAGTTTCTTTTAGGGTTTTTACGTTAACTGATGGTAGTCTTCTAGTTAACTCGCCTTCAATAAGGACGTGCATGCTCGCACAATTGTCCATTTTTAGATTAGATGTTTCGGTTAACTGATGGTAGTTTCCTAGTTGACTATATAGTTTACTTCATTAGGGCTTAGCAACAAAACTTGCATGCATTGCAAGAACTGTAGATGACTCAAGGTTATTTTAGGGTTCCCTACACCTTGATGTATATAAATAAGAGCTTTTGCTCATTTGTAAATAACTTTTGCTTGAGAGAGAAATATATGCTGCACCTACCTTGCCCTCAATATTGCTCTTTTGGTATTTGTTCATGTGTCTTCACTATTACGATTAATTGTTATGCCACATAGGGTTTCATGCAATTGTAATGGTGAATTCTTTCTGTTTTGAACATCTTTACCATTGTGATCAATTATTATGCCACATAGGGTTTCAAGAGATTGTAATGATAAATCTGTTTTGTGTATCTTTACCATTATGATCAATCGTTATGCCACATAGGGTTTCGAGAAATTACGGTGATAAATCTGTTTTGTGAATCTTTATTATTATAATCAAGGGTTATGCCACATAGGGTTTCGTGAGATTGTGATGATAAATCTGTTTTGTGAAGTCTTTACTATTTTGATCAAGTGTTATGCCACATAGGGTTTCATAAGATTGTGTCATGGTAAATTCTTAAATCTGTTTTGTGCCCAATAAACTTGTCTAGATTGAGCTGATAGATGCGCCACCTTGCCTTCAAGTAGAGAATCTAAACTCGTTTATCGTCCGATAGTCAAACCTTGCTCCATTTCCTCATGCTCTGTTTTCTTGAGGAAATGGATAGATTTAAAGTAGATAGCTTAGTTGTAGTTAATGATCTGCGAAACCAGAAAATCCTTAGCTACAACGTTCTTGGTTTTCTTAACCTTGTGCCTCTTCCAGCTGAGAACAAAAAGATAGGACTTAGATTACTTTTCTTTTCCATGCATTCCAACACAACGAGGGAGCTTCCCCTCCTAATTTGAAGAGCACTCATTGCGTAGTGTACATAGCTGTCCGTACAAACCTGCACTCCAGAGGTGTTAGATTTTTACGCCAACATGCGCATCGGATTTCTATCTCTGATTGCTTCAATTTTGTATTCATTCCCAATTCCTTGGTGTCCTTTGCAAATGATTTGACTTCCCTTATATATCCCCATTTCTAAGTGATGATGTATCCCTTTGAATAGAGATCTCCTATCAAAAGGACATGACTTTTGTTTAAAACTAATTGCTGTTTGTTTTATTCTTAATCACTGCCTTTTCATAAATAAACTTATTTATGATAAGCCCTGCCTTTATTGCCTTGTCTTCATTTATTGATCGCTACCTTCCTAATATCAATTGCTGTTCTAAATGGGACCACCGCCTTTCTAATTTTAAGCATTGTGTTATTAAAATATAATCGTTGCTGCCTTTTCATTATCAATCACTGCCTTATCAAATGAGACTATCATCTTTAATAGAATCGCTGCCTTAACTATACTTCTTTTTTGTCTTCTATGACTCTTGTCATATATGACTTTGTATTATTACACTTATATTGATCGGTCTGCTTTAAATATTATTTTTGTCTTGTTTTATTAACTGCTGCCTTTTATAATCTTTTGATTGCTTTTCAATGCTTCTTGTTTGTAACTAATATTTCCTCTATCACTGTAAGTTTTGGAAGGTATTAGCTGTAGGTATTTATTAATTATTTAGTTCTTTGTGAGAGCCATGTCTTCACTTTGGGGGCATGACAAAATCATGGAGGAATGTGATGATGGATGGTGGTGAAAAGTTTATACCGTAGTGGGTATATGTGTGGTAACCGTTCCCTAGGAAGCATCAGCAAGGGGATGCCTCCATTTAAGCGCAAAATCAAGGAATGGGTATGGAGTGGATAAGGAAAAAAATGGAATGAAAGAATGAAGGGATGGAAATAAATGGATGGGCAAAATGTTGAGGGATGAAAATTAGGGGAACAATTGGTTATTTGAGCAATTCAATGAAGGAGGATGATGTGAATAGGTAATGCATGTGGAGGGGACAACGGAAAGGTGTGGAATGGGTGGATGGTTAAGGGACTTGAGCGAACCAATTGAGATGAGGGAGATAGTGGATGGATAGAATGTGATAGTGGAGATAATATGGAATGATGCATGCTCATAGACTAGACTCTAGAGTGGTTGCTTGCTACATATGATGCTTGTTTGCTAGGTTTTCATCATGGTACTTGCCAAGGTGCCACAAGGAGTGGTTTTCACCATTGGATGAATTTATTTCTTTACTATTTTTTTGGGGGTTTTCAAAACTTTTGGATTTTTTGGAAATTCTTTTTTTTTTGTATTTTTTGATTTTTGAAAGATTGTTGGTAATTGATTAAGCATAAAAGCCCTTCAGATGGTCATCAAGTTCATGGCCTTTAGAAGTAGCTAGCTTGCATGCTCCAAATCCAAACTTGGTAGTGATGACAAGGGAACCCAATCAGTTTGGTTCAAAATTCCCTTTCTTCTCTTGGTCTTGAGTGTTGCTCTTCTGATTTCCTTAAAAACAAGGTTTCCAATTTCAAATTCTCTAGTGCGGATGCGTTCTTTATAGCCACGTTGCAACCTATGCTAGTATGCTTTAAGGTGATTGAGAGTAGTAAGATGATGCTCCTTAGAGTTCTAGCTCATGTAATCGTGTCGGTAGGTAATCCTCTTTTGAGATGAGGTTATGTAAAGAGACATGCAAGGAGAGTAGCTTGACCTCTACTGGTAAGATTGCTTCGGCACCATAGATAAGGGAATATGGAGTGGCACTTGTGGGAGTGAGAATGTTGGTGTTGTAGGATCAAAGGGTAGGATTGAGCTGAAAATGCCAATCATGGCTAGCATCATTGGTGTTTTTCTTAAATATTTTTATGATGGTTTTGTTGGATGCCTCAGCTTGACTGTTGCCTTCAAGATAATACGAGGCATACCACTTGTACTTATTATGAAATTTCTCACATAGGGATTGGACTTCATGGTTTTTAGAGGATTTTCCATTTCTGTGATGATGGTGGATGGAATGCCAAAACGACAAATGAGATGGTTTAGGATGAATTTGGAAATTTGAATGCCAGTGGTGAAAGTGAGTGGAACTGCTTTGACCACTTTTATGAAATACTTGATGGCAGTAATAATAAACTTGTGGCCATTGGAGGAGGTGGGATTATTGATTAATCTTGCCAATGAGATTGAGGCCCCATGTAGAGAAGGGCCATGGAGTGGTAATAAGTTGGAGAGCTTGCAAGGGTGCATGAATGAGGTCTCCATGTTTTTTACAAGCAAGACATTTCTTCAAATATTGACAAGCATCTGATTCCATGGTGGGCCAATAGTATTCTGTACGAAGGAGCTTCTTGGCTAGGATCATGTTGTTTGTATGAGCACCACAAATATCGTTATAGACTTCCTAAAGTGCTAGGTTAGCTTCATTTGAGTTGAGACATTGAAGAAAACTGCCATCATAACCCCTACACTAGAGCATGCTACCAAGGATTGTGTAATGGGATGCACGATGGATAAGGGACTTGCATTTGGTGGGTGACATGTTTGGAGGGATGGTTTGGTTTTGGAGATAGGTATAAATGTCACTGTACTAAGGAGTGTTGGGACCAACAATGCCATATATGATGTTAGAATTTGGGAGATCATAACTAGGTATAAGGAGTTGTTTTACCAAAAAGCGATACTCATGAGCTTCATCAAGCATATCTAGAAGAGATCCAATAGTGGCCATTGCATAAACAATGCTGTTATTGATATGAGGAATTTTCTCAAAAGATATATCTGATAAGTATTGTGTAAAACTATCAACCATGTGCTTATAAGGCACAAGTTTGTCATCCTTAGTAAGGAACTCATGATTGACTTGTTTGACTACCAACTGTGAATCTCCAAAGACCTATATGTGTTGAATGTACCATTGTATTGTTAGTTTCAAACCAGATGTCCATGCCTCATATTTCGCTATGTTGTTTGTACAAGGAAATCCAATGTGGAATGCTTTTGGAATGAAATCTCCTTGAGGGGTGATGAAAACAATGCCGACACTAGATTTGTGTGAAGTAATGATTTATCAAAGTATATTGTCCATGGTTTGGATTCTTCAATGTGATGAATGGATTCATTTGGAAATTCTATGGTCAAAGGATGATAGTTGTAAATGGGAGCCTCTACTAACTGATCTGCTATAACTTGTCCTTTGATTGCCTTCTAGTTGACATACTCAATATCAAACTCACTAAGGAGCATGACCCACTTTGCCATTCGATTAGTAAGAGTAGCTTTGGACAACAAATATTTCAATGGGTCGATTTTATTGATCAAATGAGTGGTATCATTAAGCATGTGATGTCAAAGTTTCTACGTGGAAAACGCTACTGCAAAGCAAGCTTTCTCCACAAATAAATAATTGAGTTCACACCCAACCAATGCCTCGCTAAGGTAATAAATAACATTCTCTCTTTGTTGATCATAATGCTGAGCTAAGAGGGCACCTAAGACATGTTGTGTAATTGAGATGTACAACAAGAAAGGCCTATTTGGAGTGGGTACCACTAAAAGTGGGGGATTAGACATGTATTCTTTTATTTGATCGAATGCTTTTCGGCATGATTGATCCAACTCAAAGTTGACATTCTTTCAAAGTAGATGTGCTTGAAGTTTCCCCATAAGCTGCATAGTTGTGCAAGGTTCTTAATTTATCTGGATCTACTTTATCTGTTATTGATTTTAATTTATCTGGATCTACTTTGATGTCACGTATAGAAACAATGAACTGTAAGAGCTTGCCTGATGTGACTCCAAAGACACATTTCTTGGGATTTAATTTGAATTTATACTCTTTGAGCCTTTGAAGATATGACACAAGATAACTAGGTGATTTGTTTTGAGTTTTGACTTGCCTAGGATCTCATCCACATAATCTTCAACAATATCATGCAAAATATCATGGAAGATGTCAGTCATGGCCCTCTGATATGTGGCACTAGCATTTTTGAGATCAAATTGCTTGACTTTGTAATAGAATGTTCCCCATGGGGTGATAAAGACTGTCTTATGTTGGTCTTTTGGTTCTATCTGAATTTGGTTATATCTTGAAAACCCATCCATAAGGGACAACATCTCATGACTAGTTGTTAGGTCTACGACCATATCAATATTCAACAAGGTCTAGTTGTGTACCACTTGGGAATAAGAGCATAGGTAGCCATATGAAGAGGGGCGTTCATCATGTTCCACCTCTTTGTGACAATAGGCTTGATATGCTCCTCATAGAATTGTAATCTAAGATCCTTGTTAGGAATTGCTTGTGTCATTTGATTAATAATGCTATCAAAAGTCTCATACATCTCTCCAAGGTTAGGAGAGTTTGTATTGGCATTCTTGTGTAAAGTGCCTTGCCAAATCTGTTCCAAAAACATTGATTTTCTGCCCTTGGAATTTTGACAAACACTTTGTATGCAACTTCCAACTTGCTGATAATAAGCTTCAGATTGTTCTATTTTTGTTTTGCCTTGATGCAATGATGAATTAATGCTTGTAAATATCTTCTAAGATGACTATGCAAATATCTTAAATGGAGATGCAACACTTTTTGTATTTTCAAGTGCATATAAATGAATTTTTAAATGCAAATGCACACCTACAGCCAAGAGGTATTTTCACAAACACTTGGCATGCAAACTAACTTAATGAAATGCAATTACATAGAAGAGTCATTTTGTCAAATAGATTGCAGCCAAATTCCTTATTTCTCCAATTCACTATTGCAAGAGTATGAAAGAAACTACAAGCTGTTTATAAAATGCAATCAGACCGTATACAAATGGATTTCAACTCATTACTTAATATGCTAATGACTGAAACTCAATACCCAACTGCTGTGACTGAAATTACATTGTATAAGCAAATATATTGATTTCTAGATGACTGAAATTACTTTTATAATATGCTGATTACATTTGCCACGAACTCTGTATGACTAGATGACTGTAAATGCAATGCAACAACAAAATGTGGAACTTGGATATTTTGTAGCAGCCACCATAAAATGATTCGATTCTCTTTATTGAAGATTCCAATGCTTTCAAGAATGCTGCGCCAATACTCTTTGACCCCACACGACCTTTGGAGAATTTTATTCGAATTTTTACAGCCTTTCTAAACCAAAATCGCCCCTTCCCAAGAGGGCCTTCCCTGCTTGCCTGACAATATTTTAGAAAAATAAATACAGCCTCTAAGCTTCTCAAATTTGCTATGAAAATGATTGCCAACACCAAAGGAAACAATCCCTCAAGTGCCCACAAAATTATATCTCCTTATTGAAGAGTAACGAATGAAAATGTAATTTCTCTCATGGCTGATCTGCAGACTGAAACAAAATATCAGACTTCAAATAACTTCCCAAACTCTTCCAAAAATGATTGCAATTAGCACAATGAGAAAGACTGAAGTATCTTCCTCCACTATCCAACTAGGGTTGGTGTTGCACAACCGAAATTGGCACTTAACCAGCTAGGTTTGGTCTTTCACAAACGAAGACTAGAAATCAATAAGCTAAGCATTCAGCTTCAGCAGTGTAGTAGAAAAAGTGTCTTCAACTCAAAATGCCCAAATGCATAGCCAAAACTTCTATTTATGCTTTTCATACCTCATCACCAAGAAGCTTCTAGAAAGATTCCATATTATATTCTTTAAGTGACTTTATTTTATTATTTTATTATTGAGTCACTTAAGTCACTTTTAATCGTTAAATTAATTAAATAACAAGTCATCCCTTTTGATATTTTGTTTTATGGGAATAACTTAATAAATAATTAATTTAATAACACCTCTTGATTTAATTAAATCATCAATTAAGCTATCCTCATGAAATAACAATAATTTGGACAACTTAATTAAATAATTTAATTAAATCACCATACCTCCAATTCGGGGACATGACATCTTGATTACTCCTACAATAGGTGATATGATAGAGAAAATATATTTGCAAGCAACATTTAAAAAATTATAGGACATTAACAATATTAACAATTTAAATTTTAAATTAAAATAAAATATTAAAAACAAAGCAAGAACATATTAAATAAAAGTTTCTTTCTTAATATTGGACCACCAAGTGTCATCAAGCACGCTTTTTCTCACCTTCCCTTCATTTGTCTTTGATTGGGCCCGCTTTTTTAATTCTCCATAAACCACCCTAGATTGTAGAGCATCTTGCACCTCCAATATCCTCTCCAATAAAATAAAATAGCTAGCATATCTAGTCTTAATTGGTTTGAGGAATTCTTTATTTGAATAAGATCAGAATAATGCAATTGAAGTTTGATGGTTACATGCAAACATTTGCATGTATCTAGTTTCGGCCACTACTGTCTTCACCCAATCTATTTTTCCAGTGTCTTTCAAAGTATATTCAAAGCATGTACACATCAAGGAGTCTAAAATTATGTTTGTAAGTGCTTTCAACCATTAAACCAGCCAACTTACAAACACCTACTGAATTTGTCACAACTTGCACAAATTGGCAGTCAAGATTTCTTGCATATCCTAGAGCAATCAATAGCTCTAAGACAATGTGAACCAATAGGACATGTAACAATAACATTAATGAGTGGTTGATGTCGAATATTTTCATCTAGTGAATATGTGAAGGCTGTTAGGTTATGGTTTATAAGGTGGGCTTTTCATGTGGAGTGATGGCTGAGTAGTGGTTTTATAAGTTCATTCCTTGGAGGTATGGCCATGCTACATATTGATAGTGTTATGTTAATATGAAGGCTATTAGGTTATGGATAGTAAGATGGGCTTTTTAGTGATGGTAGAGTAGTGACTATGTAAGTTCATTCCTTGAAAGCATGGTTATGTTACATATTGATAGGGTTAAGTTACTTCTTGTTACACACCTTATCAGGCATTTTTGTTTGAAATGGATAGAGGGGTTAGAAACTCAAAGGGAGATTTTCTTTGTGCCGAAAAATCTCTTGATAAATAGTATATTTGTTTTAAAGCATGTCAATTAGGTTTGAGTTATGGAGGCTATCAAATTCCTATACCATAATTTTGCTAAAATGGTGTCTATGAGGCAAGCTTTTGTATGAGTAAGAATATTTCCCATGTCACTTGTTTCCAATATTTAGATGTTAATTTGTGCTGATCTTCAAAGATATGTAAGAGATGACTGCTCGCTAGGTGTGGGGATGAATTTGAAGCTCAAGTCTTACTAATTGGTAGTGAACCTTAAAGTATCTTTATTTTTTAAGGGGAAGCATGTGGCAATTTTCTTCACCACCAGATATTAGGTCTGGAATAAAGCGATTTCTGACTGCTAACTGAATCCTGATGCTTGTGTCATTGTGCAAGAATACTAAGCACATGTTTTGTATCTCATTTCTTCTTTGAATAATCACCTGGATATGGATATTCAAAATAAAGCTTCCAATCCCCCTGGGAAGGTTTTATTCTTTTGTTAATGGTCTTCATAGCCTTTATGTGATCTTGAAATTTCTAAGTTACATTAAAAAATGTTGCGCTTTTGTAGGTGTATAGTCCTTAGCCATTATAGCAAATAGCTGTAGGAGTTAAATAAAGCTGGCCTTTAATATGCACAAGATTCTTGACTATGGCTTGCAGAGGATATTCAATAATGTATATAACTTATTAAATCAAGCTTGAGTTTCCTGAAACTGTGTCCTGCAATTGCAGATCCTAAGGGCTCCAGATGGTAATGGAGGAGTTTATTCAGGTATCATCCATGAAACACATATTTTATTGTTCTTGTGCTAATTGAATTAATGTACATTGCATGATCATACACTTATTTTTCTGTCATCTATATGTTTAACTGGCCTATCAGCATTGAAGTCCTCAAAATGCTTGGAAGATATGGCGATGAAAGGCATCAAATACATTGATTGCTATGGAGTCGACAATGCTTTGGTAAGGCCTTTTATTTAAGTGAACAATAAACTTCCATTTTGAAGGTGAGGATGAATCAGTCTTGATGATAAAGGCATGCTGTTTGTGTTGTGTATTCATGGATCAGGTCCATGTAGCAGACCCATTGTTCCTGGGCTATTTTATTGATAAAGGTGTGGCTACTGCAGCTAAAGTTGTTCGGAAGGTATTTGGCTAGCATATTAAGATAATTCTATCCATGCTTAGATTTATATCTTGTTCTCTCCCATTTTTTTTTTTTTTTTTTCTTTAGACTGCAGGAATCGGGTAGCACGACCCCCTATAAACTGCAGTGCGCTTGGTAAACTTTTTAACGTGACCGGCAGCGCTGGCGCGACACGCCCTCCGGTACCACGGGACGGGGGGAGACTAGAACTCGTGACCAGCAGAGCCGCAACGGAATTACTTAGCCAACCGAGCTAGGGCCCCCGCCCTTGTTCTCTCCCATTTGATCATATATATATAATTCATATTTTCTTGCTTTCCTTGATTGGTGGATTACAGTGAATTCAAAAATGTTTTTACCAAATAGGATTGGAGATAATGATGTCACTGTATATATTCCTTTCAGAACCAAAACAGTTGGTTTAGAAATATTTCTATGCTAAATTCTTCTAATGTGCAAGGCAGGCATATCCACAAGAGAAGGTTGGTGTGTTTGTTCAGCGGGGCAAAGGAGGACCTCTTAGTGTATTAGAATACAGTGAGATGGATCACTCCATGGCATATGCTATCAATCAGGAGACAGGGCGTCTTCGATACAGCTTGAGTAATGTATGTTTCAAGAGTATAAATGTTTTTTATCTGTAGAACATCTGAAAATTTTCATGCTGTAACTTTTGAGTTTTGATGTGTATGCATATTATTTTTTTTTCTCATTATAGATATAAACTCCTTGGTTTGTACAGGTTTTTGTCTGTGTTTCTTTTTCTGCAGTTTATGTTCCTTATGTTGCAAACTTGCACAAATAACATTTTCTTGGGCAAGGAATTAGTGCAAAATAAGATTCAAAGATTTAACAAGGCTTGAGTGCAGGATCCTCATAACTGGTTTCAACTTTCATCATTTTTTCTATGGATTTTTAACTAGTATTTCAACTTTATTTAGATATGTTTAAATAGTGCCCTACACATGCAGTTTTTATTGCTGATTTATGCCAACTCGTCTGGCTTTTGTGGTGTGAGTATCTTTCAAAGGTATGTAAGTCTTCTGCTTGATGAGATTATATTGCAGCATTTGCCAAAAGGGGTCATACCCTGCACCTATTGAAGCCTATTTTTCTTCAACTGAAACCAACAAGAATACTCCAAGCATGTAAGGCGAGGCCATGCTTTATCCTCTCATTTACAAAATCTTTCATTTGAGAGAGCTATGTAAACATTTCAGTTTGATTCACATAAACTGGGGAAGGTATTACTAACAGATTTCCATTCTATCTTGGTAGAAATGTCAGTAAAGCCAAACCTAAGGATGGAAACATGTCCTTGGCATTGTTTGTATCTCTGGGACATGAGGTATGTCTTGAGGATGTCTTTCTTGTACTTCGTATGTGAAAGAAGTTAAGTGACATCTCTCAATATACTATATAGTAGAAGGCTTTCTGCCATCAGGGGCATCTGAGCTTTCCAGCAATAAGGTGCATTTGGGTGCGCCCCCCACACTTGCCTAAAGTATTTTTATCCAAATTGCCTGTTCTGGTATGGGAATGTGTATGGGCTCAAGGGTGCCGGTACAACATTTTTTTGTATTTATATACTATACAGAATTAAAAATAAAAGTATTGCAATAACTTAACCAATTGCAAATATACAAATACGGCAAAGATAAATAGTATTTGTATATTGTATAATTGCAAAATATACAATATATTTGTAAATTTGTATTTATATACTATTTATATTTATGTTTTTTATATAACATAGGTAGAAGACTTGGACATGGTTTGGACTAGGCAAATTGAAAAACCATGAAATATAGAGATTTTTAAGGATTTAAAGCTATTACTATGTACCATTCAATAAATGAAATTTAAAGACATAATTAACTTATGAATTAGAAGCTACTTTGATGACATACACAAGTATACATTGACCAAATGAGTACAAAAGTGGATTTGAGTTGAAGGAGACAACATATTGGAATATATAAATATTCTTAACTTTTTAAGGTGTACAAAACTCATTGATTATGATATCCATGGCATAAATAGTAAAAATCATATGATGGAGTCATGACTATGGTAGAGAGGAGCTTATATCACTTGACTTAACATCACTAGCTCTATGTGGAGTTTTGCGCGTGTATCTCAGACAAGTTTGCAAATGTTGGTATGGCCATAGGAGCATTGCTTTGGATAGGGATTGACTTGGCAAACCCAAATTATAAATATAATTCAATTATATGGGATTTAATTGGGAAAAAATCAAAGAAAAAAATGTTGCTTTTCCATCCATCTTAATCCAAAATGATATTTATTTGTTTCTTTTTAAAACTAGTGCAGGGGTTTGGGGGTGGGAATGCCCCTTTCAGGGATTTGGGGGCAGCACCCCTGTTGTGCTCCCTGTCATGATATAGGGAAGGGTTGAGCTGTGGAGCCCTTACCACCAAGCCCAATTAAAACCTTTGAGACCGCATAGACCTTCATTGTGCATGCCATTTTTCATAATTTTATTGCTTTTAACCAAGCTCCAAGATTCCCCAAGCTTTCAATTTTTAGCATATCCTTGTTAACTCTCCAATATTTAATATGAATACAAAAGTGGCTACAAGCACATGGATTGTTACAATATGTCAGAGACAAAATTTACATCAAAAGGATGGAGTACTTCAGGTTTTCAATCATATTTTAGTGTTGAGAAATGCTGTTTTTTATGCTCTAAAAATGTTGTTTTGACAATTTATTGATGTTTTTAAATTAAAAAATGATTTTTTCGCCATGGGTTCCTGTGGGCGCAGCCAGCAGGGCTTAGTTTCGCCTAGGAGGTGGCCTTTTTGCCTTGTTTGCATAGCAGGCCCTGCACCTGTACTGGAATCCATTAAATTTGGAAACAGGTGTAATTTTGCAAGAACCAGTAACATAGATTTTCATTCAAATATTTTTCAACTTTACATTTCCAGATCTCTAATGTCAATAAAGTTATAAACTGACCATTTATCTGAAATATATTGTGTTTTAAAGGTAGATTTGTCACAAACAACATCTAGGCAATGGAAAGAAAGAAATAAATTATATCAATGCTATATGGATTTCCAGTGGTTCTCATCCCTTGGATGTTTTGGGGGTGCAGGGATGCCTAGGGAATGTTGCTAGGGCTGTCCTGATCAGATAAATCATAGGGGACGCTCTAGACATTTGGTAAAATTGGGAGGGGACACCCAGCTGACCCCTAAGGCCTAGCAATATTGGTATATTGAATTCAGATAAAATTGACCAAATGCCTTTTAACTTGCTTTGACATGTTCTTCCATTTTTGCCAAGAGTTTCTTTTGAAAGCTTCACTCATTGATGCAAATTAGTAGTTGGATAAGCAACAATATCATGTGTAGTATATTGATTGATGTAGGTGTTTTGTTTGAAGTGTCATTTTGAATCCAACTTTAGACCTGTTCTAACAATGGTATTAGTTTGCTCATATTTAACGAGAGGCATTTATTTATGTCTACTTTGTTAGTGTTGTAGCAGCGGGAGATATTTTCTCCTAATTATATCTTGCTCAAGGTAGGTCGGTCTTCATCTTTTTATAAATAAAATATATTTGTTCTAGGTCGGCCCTAGAGAGAAGGTCGCCTAGTTTGGTATTTATAGAGGATGGAGTCCTCTCATTTTAAAAACAATCAATTCACTCTAATTCGAATATCTTCAGTAGCAGTTCGCATCTTCCATCAGCAGCAGGTCGAACCTTAAAGCAACAGATTTCATTCAAGAAGTGTTATCATTAGTGCATTTAAGGTTTGCTTCAAGGAGAAGTGCTATTTCTCATTGTATGAGACTTGGCCTATTCTAGGGCCTAATTTTGTATGCAGTTTTCTGCATTTTTCTTCTGATATATAAGAGAATATTGTTGTTGGGTTTTTTCTCCTTCGAGTAGGAGGGTTTTCCCAAGGTAATCACTGTGTTCATTGTTCATTGTGTTGTATTTTCTGCTTGTTGACATTTTTGATTTAAAAAGTAACATGGTATCAGAGTGGGTTTAGAAAAGATCTGATCAGATTTGTCTAATCATTCTTCATTAAATATCATTCCATTGATAGCGGATTTGGAGCATGCCTTAGAAGTAGATCTAAGGTGTTTTTAAGAGCAGTCTTGAATGACGAATTTTTGAAGACCTAAAGGGCAATTTCTAGCAGATTTAAGAGTAGACCTTGAGGCAAATTTTTGCAGACCTAAAAGGTGAATTGTGGTAGACTTAAGTGTAGATCTTCAAGGGTGAGTTGTTGCAAATTTAAAGACTATCTATTGCCGAATTGAAGGACATTTTATGTAGTAGACCTATGAGCAGAAATTCTTGAGCAGAATTGTAAAGAGTTTTAGATCTGATTGGAGAAGAGGGTCAAACATTCAGCTGCTACATGGATGGGAAAGCAAATGGTGAAGTTTATTTGAGCGACAAAGTCAAATGATGCTTGTGAACGAATCTGTATAGATTGCTGCTCCAACTGGTTGTAGCCGGAATACTTTTGATAGCCATCGAGCATTTGGAAGTTTGGGCGATTATTCAACAAGGATTAAATCAATTAAGGGCTAATTAGACTCAGCTACAGGTCTAGCTCAATGGTGTACCAACAATAAAGAGATAAGTATTTTATGATCATGAATTTTATGTAGTTAATAATAATTCATGCAATAACATTGGGAATAGTGAATCAGTATGCTTCTAGCATTGGTCTGTATATTTCTCTTCAGGGTAGTTTGACTCTATGAACTATTATTAATCTCTCTAAAATGCAGAATGGATCTAGGAGCAAAAGGATGATGATAAGGAATTCAGAGGAAGAGCTTGAGGCATTCTATGAGGAAGTCATGCCAGTTGGAGAAATGAACAAACATGGAGATATAGCTTGCAGCCTTGGGACTGAGTTGGTGGCGTATAACTCTCATGATTCTTCATTGGAGACATCTCTCAAGGACACAAGGTTGGGTCAGCCTTGGATGGAGAATTTGCATCAACAAAGAAGATTGAGAAGATGAAGACACTAAACAACGGAGAACCTATACAAATTGTCATTGCGATCAACTACTTAGAAGAGGAGGAAATGACATTCAAAGGGAGTTAAATTCCGAGAATTCTAGACACGAGTTGAGATCATGTCCAGGAGGAGGACTAAGGTTTTGAGATCCGTCAATGGAGGGGAGTTCACTTCTAGTAATCTTTGTATTGAGGTAGGGATCAAGAGGGAGTTCTATGTTTAGCAAAATGGAGTCCTATGTCTCGGGGAACTAGTGTGACTCACTGAGAAGAAGTGAACGTGTCAGCTAAGTGGGTTGCAATGTTGCAAGGCCGGTGCTAAGTCCTTGGAAGACCTCTTCAACTGTAGAGAAAAAAATTACACAAGACAGTCAATCTGGATTTGACATTGGTAGCTCTGCAAACCTATTCAAAATAGGATGATCTGGGATGAGGTCGAGAAGGACAGTCCTGAACTCTCGCAAGTCAGTAGTGCCGAAGATGTGTGTTGGAAACCGTTCCTCTAAGGCAAGCATTGCAGGCAATCTTGGACGAGAAGGTCAGGAGGTTGATGCAAGAACTTGGAGCTTCAAAGGGAGTCACATCATCATGAAGATTTGTTGTAATGTATATTTCTCTGAGACAGATAAATATGAGGTGAAAGCCCTTGTAATGTATATTTCTATGAGATGGAGAAATATGAGATGAAAGCCCTTGAGTGTATATTTCTTCGAGACAGAGAAATATGAGGTGCAAGCCCTTGTTCATCTCTAAGACTGAGATGTGTTTCTCTCCACACATGGGAATAGCCATTATGGACGTCATGTTGAGAGACTCCATGATGACATCATGTTGAGAGACTCCGTGATGAACCCTTGTACATCTCTGAGACAGATGTATTTCTTTCACACATGGGAGTAGCCATTGTGGACGTCATGTTGAGAGGCTCCATGACGACATCACGTTGAGAGAATCTATGATGAACCCTTGTACATCTTTGAGATTGAGATGCGTTTCTTTCCACACATGGGAGTAGCCATTGTGGACGTCATGTTGAGAGACTCTATGACGACATCACATTGAGAGACTCCATGATGAACCCTTGTACATCTCTGAGACTAAGGTGTGTTTTCCACAGATGGGTGTAGCCATTGTGGACATCATGTTGAGAGACTCCATGATGAACTCTTGTACATCTCTAAGACTAAGATGTGGTTTTCCACAAATGGGTGTAGCCATTGTGGGCATCATGTTGAGAGACTCCATGACGAGGATATCTGGAAAAATACCTCTCTAGCTAAGAGGGAGTGTTAGTGTTGTAGCGGCGGGAGATATTTTCTCCTAATTATATCTTGCTCAAGGCAGGTCGGCCCTAGAGAGAAGGCCGCCTAGTTTGGTATTTATAGAGGACAAAGTCCTCTCATTTTAAAAACAATCAATTCACTCTAATTCAAATATCTTCAGTAGCAGTTCACATCTTCCATCAACAACAGGTCAAACCTTTAAGCAGCAGATTTCATTCAAGAAGTGTTATCATTAGTGCATTTAAGGTTCGCTTCAAGGAGAAGTGATATTTCTCATTGTATGAGCCTCGGCCTATTCTAGGGCCTGATTTTGTATGCAGTTTTCTACATTTTTGTTCTGATATATAAGAGAATATTGTTGTTGGGTTTTTCCTCCCTCAAGTAGGAGGGTTTTCCTAGGGTAATCACTGTGTTCATTGTTCATTGTTCATTGTGTTGTATTGACATTTCTGATCTAAAAACTAACATACTTGGGCAACTGTTATGTCATTGACATTCACTTTTCTCAGTTGTATGTTTATAAAACTGCTTTTTATAGTTAGTAACTGTCCAGATTCCCTGTCATTTTCAATATAAAATTTTTGCCTCTCCAAACTACTTTCACATTCTTGTGCATTCTCATCCACTGAGCTGTTTGGAACAGTTGACAGATACAATTGAGAAGATGTAAGCTCGTTTTCTTAAGCATTAGATATGTTACCAGTAATTTATCATCCATTGGACAATCTGTTGTGTACAAATCAAGCAAGCAGTGACCATTCATGATCCAATGTACTATTCCCTTTCCTTTCGCTCTTAATTCATTATGCATGCTTGGAAGACACATTTCTAAGTCAATAGTATTAATGTCCACTAGTGGGATTTTCAATTAGATTCCACTAGTGTGACCAAATTTTGGAAAATGTTGAAGAGCACACTTAATATAGAGAGAGTGGTGGGGGGGGGGTGGTGGTGGAAGGGAGGTGAATTAGTATAAGATAAACTTTTACTTATTTAAAATTAACCACCACAATAAAAGCAAGCCAACAAGGTCCACACAATTAAGAACTCAAGATTTACGTGAGAGCCCTTTTGGGAGAAAACCATGGAGAAAGATTGCTTGGATCTACTGTCTAAATCCAGCCACAACAAAAATAAAATACTCTTTCAAATTTTTGTAGGCACCAACCCCACTGGAGACATGAATCCCCGCCACTAAGCATATAAGATAAACTTTTACTTATTTAAAATTCAACAACCACAATAAAAGCAAGCCAACAAGGTCCACACAATTAAGAACACAAGATTTACATGGAAACCCTTTTGGGAGAAAACCGTAGAGAAATATTGCTTGGATCTACTGTCTCAATCCAGCCACAACAAAAATAAAATATTCTTACAAATCTTTGTAGGCACCAACCCCTCCAGAGACACCAATCCCCACTACTAAGCACCAACTTAGCAAGAGACACCAATCTCTTCTATTGAGAGGCACCAATCTCTAATGAACAAAAATTTCGCCTTCTTGAATAATGCTTCTTCAATGGATGGTGATCATTTAAAACTTCTTCAAAAATCTGCTTGCAACATTTTTCACATATGCCCTTCTTCAAAACTCTGCTGTCATAAATTTGCTCTGCTCTTGTTTTTGATTCTTGAATGATATTACATTTATTGCTTGCTTTCTAACCTTCACTTCAACTTCTATATATACCCAATCATGCCTCTTCACCAAATAGGGTTGGCCTTATCAAGGGAAGTCATCCACATACAAATAATAATTATTTTATTTTTAATTCCCCCAAGAGGGGTTGACCCATTTCAAAGAGGGGCGATTTTACAAAAATATGGGTGCCAATATGAGACAAGTTGAGTTGGCCAAAATTTGTGATTAGTTATAACTCAAGAAAAATAACTCATGGGTTGGCCCACCTTCTTGATTTCCTTCTTTGATGGTGATTATGCTCCTTTGACATCAATGACAACAATATTTCCAACAAAAGTCACTTGGGGGCTTAAAGTGCCAAAAATGCTTAATATATCAAAGTGAAGGTAAAAGGAGAAGAAAAAAGTCCTTCGATATAATAAGTTCATGAAATCGCACTTTTGCCAAAATGTCAAAAGGTATGCCAAGCATGACAAATTGACTTAAGTGAAAAATTAAAAAACCTAGACAATAAAAGAAAAACACGACAGAAAATTGCCTTAGCCATGCAGGTACACCATAGTAGCTGCTTGGCACATAAGCCAAACATGCCAAATGGCACACTACATGTCACTGTTGGCTATTTGGGCTAAAGCATTAACACAAAAAACACAAACACTTCAAACACTGCATGACTTGCAACATTCTTCGAAGAGAAGAAGGGTTCTTCAAAGAGTTGGATTTGTCATCATTTCTGTCATATGGAGTTCTAAATATCAGGAATTTGTACAGAAAAAGCATTCACAATCATCTAGAAAATAAAGAACTCCATGGAAAAGTGATTAAAGGAAGATTTATTGCTGCTTTCAAGCTTTATATGAAGAAAGAGGTGTGTGTGTGTGTGAAGGCATTTGAACAAGGACAACTTTTGATAGATTGTTCTTTCATCCTGGTGGTTTCATTGTCAGATTTGACAATGTTGCTCCATATTATTAATTTTTTTAACCTAGATTGCATTTCTATTTGTGTGTTTTGAATTTTAAAACCCAAGTCTGCAAATGGGAAAGGCTTTGACTTGCTATTTTATCAAAAATTTGGGTAAAGGTGATTCATAAAAATGGCTAGCAAGATGGTACCCCCATAAGGCCACTTAAACAAAATACCAATATCTTGGTTTCCCCCTATTTTTATATAGAATGGTTTGGTGAAAACCTAGGGTATTGAAATAGGGATAGGGATTTGCACAAGAAGGATTTGATAGTAAAAGCCTAGAAGGGGGATGAATTGGCTAAATTTTTTTTTTTCCTCTTGATGTTTTGGAAGCCATAACATTCATTGGCTCCCTATAGCCTCTTGAGCTTGTTCTCATGACACAATATTTAATAAGTAGATACAAAGGATATTAGAGAATTTGATGGGACAAGTTTTGGTTAGATTCACTCTAGAGGCCTTTAAAGTATATTTTTGGTAATCTATCTTCATATGCTATTATTAGGGTATAATGGCTGAAGCTCAAACACAATGGGTTTCAAATGAGAAGGCATGTTTGAAATTGGTTTCTCATCATTGTTTGGCTGATAAAGAGAGGGTTTCAAGGTTGTTGCACAAACCTCTTAGAAGAGATGAAGTGCACGATATCCTTAGTTACATAATCACATTGTTGTATAGGAAATCATGGAGGCTAGAGAAGAGGTTCCATCCATGGATGTTCTATGTGATGAACATGGTTAGTACCACAACCTGCATGATTGAGTGATCTTTCCTCATTAGTGAAAGTGTACATCAATAGTTTTTGTTGCTCAATTGCAAGAATTCTATAGGATGCCATATTTGGTATAAAGCTAGGCATGTGTGATGATATTCTATGTTTAGAATAAAGTGGGTGAACATGAGCCCACTAATCTTATTTGTAATCATCTTCTTGAGCTACAATTTAGCAACTCCCTTACTATATAGGATAGTAAATGATGCATTATTTGAAAATTTGGTTATGGGCATGCACAAGGCATACAAAGAGTGGATTTCACAAGAAGCCCAGAGGGTGTTTTATGACTATGGAGGTTGGTTCATATAGTTTCCAACATTTACCTTACAATAGGGTTTTAGGATTTAGAGAGACCTCTTATATTACCAAGTTACTCTAACCACAAAATTATTTTATTGGAATTGAACAAGCAATTGATAGTATTACTTTTTGTTTTTAGATCTAGGCACAAAGGGGATTGCATTGGCCTATAACTATTGGTTATTATTCTTGCGAAACAAGTGAGGCCTCCAAGGGTGTTGACAGAGTGTAGGAGACCTGGTGTCTCTCAACTGTAAATGCATTTTTTTGTTGTTTTTGCAATTTTTGACTTTTTTGAGGGTTTGAAATAAATGAAAGGAAAGTGCAATTTTGCAATAAATACAAATAAATTTGCAGGAAACTAAAATCTATGATAACTCTTTGATTTCATTAAGAGAAAACCTTCCTTAATCTAATCGATCTATTACAATATGAAAGCCAGTACATTCAAGGTAAAAAGCAACTGCAAACTTGATTAAAAACCTGGTTTATTAATTGCAGCCAAGCGCACATCGGCAAATCATCTGAATAGCAAGATTTCTCCAGTCTACCAGTCAGAGAATACACCAAAAACCTCAGAGAAGCAAGGCGACCCAGATGGAAGAAGAAGCAACCCAAAAGCAAGGCATTTTTCCTTATTTACTTCACACGCCTCTCAACAAGGGCAGTACGGCCTGACAACAGCGTTAATGAAGGTACGACCTCTTGAAGAATGTGCCAAAACTCTAAATAATGGACAAGTCGCCTTATTGCTTAGATGAATGATCTCTGTAAAACCCTTTCCTGAAACTACCTCAGTAAACACAAATGCAACCTTTGGATGAAGTTACCCTGTTAACAATCTTCAACTGATATTTCACAGTCTCAATATGTCAGATTCTGAAGAGGGAACATTCTTCAAAACCTATTGATTTGCAGAAACCCTAGTTTCTCAAACCCCAATGCTCCGAGAGAAAATAATAGCAAATTAGAATAATCAACATAATGAGTTCAATTTGCCCTTTGGAAGAATATATAAGCTTCTCAAGAATTCGACCTTCTCTCATAAAATCCATTAAAAGGCATTTAATAATATAAATTCACCTTTTTCAATACTTAGGCTAATATTTCATTAAATGTTGTCCTTTTTATTTAATGAGTTTAATACTCATTAAATATTAAATCTTCCCTTCCTTATAAAGTATTAAAAATACTTTATAATTTGCCATTTAAATAATAACTTTAATATTTTATTAAAATGACTTTATATCATAAAGCCAAATTAATAATTCCTTTAATTATTATTAAATGCTTCTAATAACCCCTGTTTGCTCAACAAATCATCAAACCGGGTCGATACTGAGCTGATCAGCTAAATCAGGTGCCCTGCTAAAAATAGAAACTCCTGCCTGCCTGACTTACTATAAATAGTAAGTACCTCTAAATCGCTTTGTGAGTGTCTGCAGAAGCCCAAACCTGAATCAACTGCTGGAGCAAAGTTCCCAACGTTGGCTAACTGCCTCAAGTGATCCTCTAAACACCTTTGCCAGCCTACGAGGATCTGAATAATAGGCTAACCTCTGACACGACGGTACTGCCTAGGAAGGGGACATTACATAGAGAGATTGCTACTATAACTTTAGATTGTTTGGAGCCAAGACATCTTTTGAGCCAAAGGGGTTTCATCGAAGAAAAGTTGGGAAAGAAATATTCTCATGTGCTTCAATTATAAGATTTTTGGGAAATTGTGCAAATAAATCTCAAGTTAGAGAGGGATTATTGCTGCCTTACTCTAACTTGGATAAAAGCATATGAACTACTTAGATTCACTGAAGAGCTTATAGAGGATGATGAAGAGGTGAAGTCACTTTCTTACCATAAGGAAAGGTAAGCTGCAACTCAATTGTCAATAGTATTTTGAGCTTATCCTTCCATTATTTCCTTAGAGCATAGAAGTAGAAAAGTGATTAAGAGAATCCATCTACGGTTCCAAAATCCCCTAAAATTCAACCACATTAATACAAAGCGACACAACAAGCAGATTAAATGGCACCATCTTCAGCTCCATAGTAGAGTTGTTATAGATGCATGTGATGATGCAAACCCCAAAGGAAGAATCAAGATCTTGCAAATAAGAGGTAAAGTCTCTCCATGGATGAGACTTGCCATTCCTACATTAGATGATCTAGAAATGTACCTTTCAAAATCACCGTATAGAGGGAGCAGATTGGAATCCATAGCTACCATTTCAGCAGGAAAGGAGAAGTTTCTTTCAGTTCATTTGAATTAGACATCTTCTCTTATTCCTTCCTTTGGGGTTTCATCTGTTCCTTTGCTTTCTTCCCATCTACCTCCACCTCTACTTTAAACACATCAACCTACTTCCTCTCAACCCATTATTCCTATTTCTGCTCTCCTCCTATTCCATCTCCATTGGCTCCTCCCTCCACACCCACCTAGGTCCACCACTCTTCCTACAGGGCAAACATCTTCAAATCCTGAGAAGAGAAATTTGAAAGAAACTCAATAACAAGCCCTAGAGTGATTAGTTGGGATGGTAAGTAGAAAGATGAAAATAGTTGAAATGATGCTGCTGAATATCACAATAATTACATTCTTGCTTAAGGGTTCTACAAAGATTTGATCCTATAGATTAAGATATAATTATCCAATAGCGTAACACACAAGGGAAAAAAGTGAAATAAAACTAGATTTGATCCTAATCAATCCAAAGAGAGAAGCAAAGCAAATAGAACCAGATCTACACGATTCAGCAGAGTAACAGCAAGAGACACAAGTATACCTTGGGAAAAAACACAATAATAATAGGTTACAATACACTCAAAGTATTCATGCTTCAAAGGAGATCTTCAACATTGAATTCTTGAGTCGATGTGGCAACATAATCCTTGCATAAAATTGACCATACAATCTTCATCCCAAGCCTTCAATTTATAGGCCAAGGGGACCTTGGAAAGCACAAATGGCTTCTCAAAACCATTGGCTCAAACCATGCACTACCCTCCAAATACAACTCGTCTTGGAATATTAACCCTCTCATGAGGACCATTGACCCCTATGACTAAGGCAGTCCAGTGTAACCCTTAGGCACTTCATGTGGGTGCAATGATATCTCTTACACACCTCTTATTGACAACTAAAAGTAGTAGGTCAAAGATGCCTTGACTAGTCCACTAGCAATTCCCCTTTTTAGTGACTTCTTAAAACCATCATAAGACTAATTACAAGTGACGAAGAGTGCCAACTGAGGAATCTTGAGATTCCCTGCATGTGTGACATTGTGTTACATGAGGGCCCAATATTTACAACATATTACAATTATTAGCTTATTACAATCATAGTTGAAAAAATCTGACTTGGCAATTACTCAGCAGACCCAAAAAAATTAGGACTTGGGATGCGGCAAAAACTCGGGAATAACTTGGCAGATTTATTGAACATTAAAAAGCACATAAATTTTTTAAAATATTTATAGAAAATGAAAATTACTGAATTTATGGAACATATTACTGATTTTAATTGATGTATAGATACACATTAGAGTTCAATGCACATTGTAGACTGAAAAATGAGTTCAAATTTTCAGTACATATGAACTTCAAGTTTCAATATCAAATTAAAAAAAAAATTCATAAATTTCTTCAATGACTAAAGCTCAGAAAAGTCTGCTGCTGCTGTGTGGGTGTCGTGGAACTGGATGGTCTAGCTGCATCATAATAGGAGCTTGAGGCATAGGAATTTTTTTTTAACAAAACAATTTGATTGTATTTTAAAGTTTAAAGTCTAAACTTTAAGTATAACGGACCTGCAATGAAATTATGATGCTGCTATAGAAACAATGATTCACAACCACATACCCAGTTCCATGACTGCCAGATATGCTCTCTAGGCCGCCTCTTCTATCCATGGTATGTGGTTTATCATTGTTGGAGCCTTTTGTAAGAGAGGGTATATAGAAGATTATGAGAATGACTCAGATCTCAATGAGGTTTATCAGACCCTACGAAGTAGGAAAAGTATGGGGTTTGAGCCTCCTCAAGATTGCTAGCTACAAGAAGGTCTACTCTACAAAGTGGGTATACTATGTGTGCCAAAGGAACATGGAATTTTTCTTATGAGAGAGGTACATGTGTTTCTGATCATTTTGGAGTGACAAAAACAGTGCATAATCTCCAATGACATGTATGTTGGCCATATTTGCATGTTGATGTTGCAAGGTGCACTTGTAGTTGTGTTATCCTAAATTTTTAACTCGTTTTAAAAATTTAGGTAACCAATCAAAATTTTCTTAAAACTTGAGATTTTTCTTCTCCAAGGCACGCATTACGAGGTGCAAAGGGTGGAAAATCTCTGTTTCAAGTTGATTAACCTTTGGGCTATTCTTTTTCCTCTTTACGTTTCCGTTTTCGTCGATTTCTGACTTGTTTTTAATGTCTTTTTGGCCAATTTCGGGTTTTCTGAGCAACTCAGCAAATAGGGAAATTTAGACTCCAAAGCAAAATTGCCAAAGTGTCTGAAAAACCCGAAATTGCTTAAGTTATCAAAAAAACCCGAAATTGCTTTTATGACTTGAAAAGTTCGAATTTTTTTCAAATGATCATTTTTGTTAAAAGTGAAAATTGTTTTTTGATCTGAAAAGTCCGAATTGGTTTAAAGTGAAATTGCTAAAGTGCATAAAAAACCCGATTTTGCAAAAAAGAGCATGAAAAACCTCATTAAAAACCCGATTCATGATTTTGATGTTATTTTACATTGTCAAATCTTCAGAAAAGTCCGATTTTTCCTAGATTCAAGCTGGTTGAATTGTTCTTTGCATTTATTTCCTCATTTCATGGAGTTTTGGTCGACCTTGATGCTTCAAATTCGGATTTTTACCAGTAAATAACCATTTTCTGTCTTCTTCAACGCGTCTAGGGTTTTTGTTTCTGCATTTTCGCGTATTACAACTTGTTCCAGGTATGATTCACGTTTTTTTCTCTTTTCTTTCAAGTTTTACTGATATTTATTACTTTGTTTTCAACGTCCTTGTCTTCAACATACATCGTTTTACATTTCTATGTCTGTTTCTAAACGCGTTTTTTATTTTTACGCGTTTTTCCTTCTGTTTTTCGCTTTTATCAATGGCGTTTATGTGTATTTAGAAGCATCTATTATAGTTTTACAAAAATGCGTTTCAGTTCTTATTGTTTATCTTTCTAAAATGCGTTTTTCTTTGTCTGAAAAATCCGCCTTCATAAAAACGCGTTTTTATTATGCACATTCCTTTCACTCTCACTGCCATTTATTTCTCCATTTCATTCACCATCTTCATTTATATATCTTCATATTACCTCCATTCGCCCTCATTTAGAAATGTGTTTTTCCCATATACATTCCATTTCACTCGCCCCCTTCATCTTACTGAATTTTGCCTTCCATTTCACATATCTCCGCACTTCCATACATAGTGCATATTTCCATCCAAAATTTGCTTTATGATAAAAACGTATTTTTATCATTTGCTTTTCTAGCAATAAAATGTCACTTATGCTCATTTCCTTCATTTCATTCATTTCGCCACTTCATATATCCATCATTATCTTTCATAAAATAAGAAAATTTCACTTTGTCTCTTATTTCGGGTTTTTAGCCTAAAAATACAATTTCGGGATTTGTATTTAAAATAACAATTTTTAAAATTGCAAAGTTCAAAAATTGTTAAACTTCTGAAAAATCCCGATTGCCTTTGAGAAAATTGTCAAAACTCTGAAAAATCCCGAAATTGCAAAAAGCAAAAATTGCTAAAGTGTCAAAAAGTTCCGAAATTGTTCAAGTCACTCAAAAACCCGAATTGCCTTAAAAAGCACAAAAGTTGACCTTTTTGGACGAAATTCCAAATCCAAGTTTTGAGATCTCTTTATCTTGTTGTTTCAAAAAGACAAAATGCCGTTTTCCATTCCACCACTTCATCCATTTCGAATTCATCTTCATTCACCTTCCATTTTTCTTTCAAAGTCCATTTCATTGTTCTAGGGTTTGAGATTCGCCATGTCCATTCACGTTGATGCTGATGATGTGCTGACCTTATGGGGTTTTCACCGCAGTCTTGCAGATTCCTGTTCAATGACGGATGAACCAACTTCTCCAGCAGGCAAAAAGATGAAGTATAAGTTCGACAAATATCAGAATGAGATCTCTCCATCTCACGTTGTTTCAAACATCGATGAGATCAAAGATACAGAAATAGGGCATGTTGATATGTCTAATTTTCTTGAAAGGGTTGAGAAATCTACGTCTTCTGATATGCAAAAGTTGCTGAGAAGTCATATCCATCTCGTGGCTTCTTTTCCTGTTGCTGCCCTTGAACCAGAATTCGTCCTTGCATGTGCAGCACGCTTTGATAGACAATCCAGGACAATTAAGGATGATGATGGCAACGTAGTTATCAGACTTGATGCTGAGACAATCAATAGAGTTTTCAGAGTACCTGATGCAACCACTTATTCAGAGATTTCATTGAAGAGTGCTCACAAACATTTTGAGCAGAAAAAGAATGATTGTATTAAACACATCAACTCTAAATGGCTTCTAAAATCACGACCTTGTGCGACCCGTATGCCCAAGTTGTATCGGTCTGATTTTATAGAAGAAGTTAATGACATGATCACTCTTTTGAGCAGAATTGCAGGGTTGAAAGTTTCTAACATGTTTGAAAGCTGGATGTATAAGTTCATGGTTGTCATTAGAAAAGCACAACATCCAATTTTCTGGGGAGAAATAATCAGTGACTGTTTGTGCGAACAGCTTGCACAGGTTCCTACCACTCTGACCTTCTATATGAATTCATATTTGGTCTACATAGCAGCTTCCTTGAGACATTTTCCAGGCTTATCTCCTGAAGGCGACAGATCATTGGTGCCCGTATGGAAATATTATGATCAACTGACTTTTATTCCAAGTCGAGCGCATTATAGAAGGGTACAAGATGCCTTCTTTGGTTATTTTATGTGTTTGTTTGACAAAGAGTTGGTAAATAACAGGGTGTCAGATGCAGCTTGGAATAAGGTAAATCAATATGGCTGCTTATTCCTTCAATTTCCAACATTCACTTATATGAGAGTTGGCTGCTTTGAAGATCAGCCATATATGCTACCGAGATATCCTACTGATAAGATCATTCTGATGGAGCTGGGAAGGCAGTTGATGTCAGTTCATTCACGTCAAGCTTCACAACACAAATCTGGAATTGGTATTTCTTCACATAATCCATTGGTAATTGGCAGGTATTCTTTGACAACCTCTTCAAGAGCCAAGGCGATGGAAACTGAACTTCAGGAGATAACATTGAAAAGATTCCAAGCTAGAGTGGATTTTGATTACAGGAGGATGAAGGATAAAATAAAAAGAGTCTTCACCCATGTTCACCGCATCGAAGACATTTGGGCAGACCTCCGTACAGAAAAGGATGTATACAAAATGGATTATTGCAGGCTAACTTTGGAGCAAATCATTGATTTGAATCTAACTTTAATTCCAGAGGGAGTAATTGATGATAAGCAGATTTTGGATCCTGAGTACGAAGAACAGGGAGTTGCTAATGCTCCCATTCCTGCGATTCAATGGTCTCAGAAGGAATCCGTCTCTATCTTTGATAGATTCCAATCAGTCTTGGCGAACACCAATTTTTGGCTCAAAAGCATAGGTGTCAAGACCATCAAAATCAGAGTTAGAGCTGAAGATGACCCAGCTGGCCCTAGAGGATTGAAATCAGAAATTAGGGAACAATCTAAGGAAGGAGCTTCCTCTTCAAGTACCAGAATCAAGCTGAAAGTAAGCAGAGCTCCTGAACAACCATTGGATAGTGAAACATTAAAGGGTAAGGAAGTCAACGAAATGCAGATTCAGGTATTAAATCAGCAAGAAGAAGACGAGGTTCATGAGACCTCCACTATCCTAAGTGAGATAACTCCTCACATTGAGGCCCCAATACCAGAATCAGCTATATCTCCTTTGTCTCCTATCGACAGTGATGTTGATTCTTTCTCTACCGTTTTTGTTCCTTCTATTCCAACACAAGAGACTTGTAATCAGCCTTCATCTGTAACAAATGCTCCCATGATGAACTTACCTAGTAACTTCAAGAGTATTTTTGATATCAATCCAATCTTTTCAGCTATGTCAGAAACAACTCTTCCAGAAATTGATACGTCTGTAACGAATTTTGATTGTTTCATGGCCAATCCTAGTTGCAATTTGTCTTCTGAGCAAAACATTGTTGCTATACAAACTGAGGCACCTTCAAGAATTTCTGTTGTATCTCAAACTGAGGCTATTTCTACTGAGACCGCAGTTGCCATTTCAGATGTGACAACCTTGGATCTTCCTCCATGGCTAAATTCAATTGCTCCTAAGAGAAAGAAACAGGCAGTGTCTCCTGATATTTTTGATTTCCGAAAATTGAAGAAACAAAAACCAGTGATTGCAAAGAAAGCCAAAACAGTCTCACAGGTTTTTGTTGACAGCAACAGGATGAAATATGCTGAGATTGCAGAGCCCTTAGTTGATAAACCGCATGAAGAGATGCAGGTATCTGACTACAGGTTCACGAGGGTGGAATTGGGTAAGCAGACTCACGCTAATATGATGCAGGATGCTCAGAGTTCAGTGACAATTCTGACACAAAGCTATAACGAACTCTTAGCTAAAAAGGAAAAGCTCAAAGAAGATAATGCTCAGCTGGTTGCAGTCATTCAGAGGATTACAGGATCATCAGAAGCAGTTGATTCTCTATCTACAGCTCCTCCAAATGAATCAGTTAGACAGTTAGAAAGAATTGCGCAAAAGGCTAAGGCAATTGATTCATGGATAACTCAGCTAATTGAGCAAAGTGTTCCAATGATTGAGAAGACGTTGCAAGTTTTCAAGAATGTCAGGATAGCAAGGATAAAGCTGAATCAGACTTTAGAAGCCTTCAAGCAAAGTTTGGAAACGCTTGAAAAAGATTTAAAAATCTGGCATGAGTTAGATCAAGTTGATTTACTAATCCTATGCAGCAATTTGATTTTGCCAAATAGGGAAAAGTACATAGAATTTGAGGAACTTATGACAAATAGGTCATTGGTCATTCAAGATCTTATCAAAGATATCCAGGCCACTTTAGAAATGAATGACGAAGTTCAGCAGGATATTCTTTCAAATTTTGAAAAGATCTCATGTACAGTTTTGAATCAAGAAGATGAGTTACTTGAAGCTGATTCAGTTACTTCAGATATGGCAGCCAATCTTCGTCAACAAATGGAATCAGAGCAATTTTCTATGGATTCGATTCAAAAGCTTATCAATCATCAAACAATCCTTGAGAAAATGCAAACTTCTTATGAAGAGCATAGATTGGCAACTATTAGATACTTTGATGTAATTCTGAAGACAGTTGCAGTGGCCAAGAACACATTGGGTCCAGATCCGAATGAGTTGAAGACCATCATCAGCAAATTCTTATCTTTCAAAGATAGGAATAAATAAATTAAGTTTTAGATTGTTTTATGTAATTTTACTTTCGACAATATATATGTAAAAACAAATTTTGCAATTGCAAGTGTCTTTTCCTTGCAATTTTCGAAAATGTAATTACATGTAAAATCTTACAAGACAAATCACAATTTGGATTGTAATTTTGAATAAGTCAATCGCAATTAGTTATCGGTTGAGAGATTTTCTCAAGTTTGTTGAGATCCTCCCACCTTTTTCTCCAGACCTTCCTCCTATAAATACTTGAGGGGTCTATTGTAATTTTTATCTTTTTAGCAAGTAAGCAGAATTTTATACTCATAAAGTCTTTGAGCTTTATAGTGAAATATTGTAAATTTTCAAGTGATATCAAAAAGCTGAAATTTCAGACTTTGAGCTGAATTCTTGTTTTGCATCTCAAATGTTCTTATGTCATTTTAGATCAATATCATTTTGTGATTACTTGAAGATTGTTGAAAGTTGCTGAAGAGAGATTCAATTTAAAAATCTGCAGTCTTTGTGCTGTAAATCTGAGAATTGAATTCTTAGTTAGTGTTAGAAATAGAGAAGAATTATAAGTCTTTACGCTCATAGTATTTCTCATTTAGAATAGTTGAAAGCATACATTATAATTTCAGTCTTTGAGCTGTTTTATTTTGTATATTTCCATAAAGTAATCGTTCTAAAAAAGGTTGATAGGATTTCATTCTTTAAGACTTTGTGCTTATCGAATTGTTTTCCCGTCCCGGAGGAAATAACGGAAGTCTTTGCGCTTTCAGGAAACTTTATTTCCTTTCTCTTAATTTCACTGTGTAGCTGTTGTAACAAGTTTTAGTAACATTTACTGTGTCTTTTCTGTGAAGAGAGAAGAACGTAATCTTTCCTGAAACAAGAGGAACGATTGCTGTCCTACCCTTAATTTTATTTAGTTAAAGGGGGAGCCTTCCCTTAATTAGGAGAGTTTAACTCACGTGCTGTGGTTGAAATCTCAATTTTGTACGCTTTCACGAGAATACAAAATTTCCAACCAACAAGTTGTCAATTGTGTAGTGTAAGTAAGCCCATCAATAGGAAGTTGGGGTTGTACTAACTGTTACTTGTGTGGAAGAGGCCTTGAGAGAGTGACTTCATGGACTTTGTTGGAAGAATTCCAAGAACCAAGCATGGGAACAATTACATATATGTGGTTGTGGATTGTTTTAGTGAGATGTGTGTAGTTGTAGCAGTGGTTTGCAAGAAAATACTAATTGGGTGTGATATGGTGGAATTGTTCTTCAAGCATGAGTTGATTACTTTGGTATTCTGTAAAATATTAGCCTTTTGCCCTAGGTGAATCCAAAAGAAAACTTTAGTTTTGTTCAGTATGAGTGTAAGCCATCCAAAAAACACTTTAAAAACTGTACATATCAAATACATAATGTTTAGAGTAGGTTAGTTTTTGTTATAGGGAGCTTCTCTTTCTAATTGAAGAAAGGTGTAAATTTAAATGCTAACAGAGTCAAAAGGTACTTGACACTTGCCCTGTTTCTCTGCTGCTTTTACTTAGAGCCAACAAACGTAGTTATCAGCTTTCATAGCAAGCTGCCTTAAGTTATTTGGCTCAAGAGGTTTAGAGTTTCCAACAAGACCCTGCAAGAAGAATATGACAAACAGGAGAGAAAGGAGTGCAACAAAGATAAAATAAATGGCTATAGAAGAAGGGAACCCAGACAAACTTATCGGGCAAGTCCAAAATACTCAGCTGTAGAAGAGGCTGTGCACCTACATGGGTTGGAAACTTGGTAACCCAAAACTGCTTTCTACTTGGCATTCAATCAAATTACATTCCCCTGCTTGATCAATGAAAGGTACAATGTGCATGAGTTCAGGTGATGCGAGAGATGAGTAACATTGAGGTAATCAGGCTTCAGGAAATAATGCAAGATTTGGGGCAAATCCTCCTACTTCCAACGTCCTTTGGACATGATGAATTTCCCATGAAATTGAGTCAGCCCTAATCTTCTGAGGACATATATCAACATTTGTTTAAAATCAACAGAAAAATCATGTTTGTAAAATTGAAAAATTGAAAAATCATGTTTGTGCATATTATCACGCTCATTGATATTATAACTATCAGATATTCATATTTACAATCTACCATTTGCTCTACAGTATTTTAATTCAATTTACAATTTGAATTTGAATGGTCAACGTTGAATATTCATTGTTCACTGAATAGTTTTAAAACTTGGATATGTAAAAGACATGGCAGCCCAAAATTTGACTTGGACTTGAGACTTGCAAAGAACTTGGCAAGCATTTGGCAAATTAATATATATAAAATATGTGAAATACTGTAAAAAAAAGTATAAGAATGACCATAGAGAACACACAATTATGAAACCTATTGCAAATCTTTCAGAAACAAGAGGGGAAAAAATTGTCAAAAAAGAATTATTATTTTTATTTTCTGCTAACTGGTTCTTGCCAGAAGCTCAGCAACATACTTGGCCAGTAACATGTGATGTAGATTTGGCTCATGAGTATATGCAGAGTTTTAAAGCTATGGTTCAGTGTTCAACGCTCAACATTGTGATGTTATTGTTATTTGACATTCACCTCTTTAGAATGCATAACAATATTTAACAGTTTAATTGTAGAATTTTAAATTCAAAACCATGAAATATGTTTTTCATATTTTTCTTGAAAATATGTATGTTTATCCCTCAGTTGTCCCAAATTTTGGGCAAAGAATTTGCTGTCCCAGAAACTTGGAGAATGATGGAATAAATTATTGTTCATACTGCATATTAACTTATTGTGGCTTTATTGTGTGCATTTTATATGTTCGTGTGTTTATTACACATAAGGTATATCTGTTTATCTGCTCCTCATTGATTAGTAATATTAATTGAGTATAAACTGTTAGAAAGACAACTTATTATGGTATGTAAAGTTTATGCTGTCATGTAAATAAGATAGGTGAATTTATACCAATTTCCTCCTTAATAGTGTATTCTTAGATGGAAACTATAGTGGGTATGCAGAATCTTGGTTATAAGTTAAGAAAGAAGAAACAAAATTAGCAGCCTCTTATGTTCTTCTATTGGTATTATCTAGCAAGTTTTGCTGAATTGGCTCTTCTTTCCATTGCAGGTATGCTTGCACATGTTTACGCTAGACTTTTTGACCCAGGTTACAGAAGAGCTTGAAGAGGACAGCATGTGGGTAATCTTTTGCTTGCTTAAAAGTTGTATGGTAGGCAACACAAAATTATTTATGTTCATTGGTAGCTTATTTCTGAATGGTCTATTTAATGCTTCTTTTATTATTTTCAGTTTTAAAAATATTTCTGGTAAAGTCAAAGGTCTGTAAATGTTAGAGAAAACAAGAATAACAGTCATGGAAATCATTTGGTATAAGGCTTACTTTTGTAATAAAATCACTTTAGTGACTAAGATTAGTTTTCATTTGTTATAAGTTCTCTATTTTTAGAATAATTAACATGCATTTGTCATGCATTATTTTTATCTTCACTCCAAACTCTATATAGGGAGGTGAACATTTTTGTAATCGTTGATCCAATCTAATAGAATAATATTGTGTTCTATTTGTTTTCATATCATGGTATTAGAGCAAGGGTTCATGTGAAGAGGAAACATGTAGGGTTTTCTGGTGAATGTGTTTCTTTCCTTATGAAAATTACAATTGGTATTCTTGAAAAATTGCACTAGATTTTTCCTTTGAGAATCACGGACTTGTTTGAAGAAAAATTGTGCATCATTTTCGTTGAACTGTGCGTGGACTTGTTTGAATGAAAATCATGACCCTCAATTTATTAAAAATTGCGGCAAGAGAAAAATAAATTGTAACCAGTAAAAATTGCAACAATTCAACAAGATCACAGATTTTATTTGTGTTTGAAAATCACAATGTTTTTTTAATTTAAAAATTGCAAAAAAATTATTTTGAAAAAATATGACTAGGGTTTTTCTCATTAGCGCGGCTTGGTGTGACTTGCAAAAAATAACTTGCAAATTTGTGAAAAAGGGCAAGTTTTAGGGCATGTGCAAGTCAGCGGATTTTTGAGAGTAAAAATTTGCAAATCACGACATCAGAAATAACAAAAATTGCAGGCTACTTTTTGAAAATTGTGATGGAATTTCTTTTGTAGAACCATGCTGTTTTGTTTGCAAATCACATATTTTATGCATTTTAAGCTAGGTTACCGAATCGCTCAGGTATGCCGACCGATTCCTGTCTGGAAACGTTTCGGGTACGGATTCGGAATCGAATCGCTCTAGAATCGCACAGGAATCGGTTTTTGCTCTGTGGGTTCGATTCCAAATTTTGAAAAGCGATTCCCGACGATTCCCGACGATTCCCGAAATTTTTTAGAAGACGTGGCGACTCCAACACGTTTTTTTAACCTTTTTTTTCCGCCAGTTGACTTTTACCTCGATTTCTGCGAATTTTAGGGCGATCTGACAAAAACGCGGATTTCGACGGGTATTTGCAAACGCGGATTTTCGTTGGATTTTTTCGTGACTCCCAGAAACGCGAAAGACGCACAGACGGCGCGGATACAGGAGAAACACGCAGGCGGCGCGGATACAGGAGAACCAAAATAAAAGACACGGGCGCGACCACGGGCGGAGAAAAACACAGGCGCGGGCATAGAGGACGGCGGATACACAGAAAACGCGACCAGAGACGCGCGCGACCAGGTAGGGTTTGAATTTTTAACATTTATTTATTTATTTTTTAATTTTTTTTTAAATTTTTCAGGCTTGTTTTAAAAAACGAAAAATTAAAAACCTTTTAAAAATTAAAATAAATGTAGTTATTATTTATAGTATAATTTTTTTTTTTTAAAATATAAATTTATTATACTAATATTAAATATATATAATTTTTAAAATATAATATTCATAATATTCATATATTATTTTTAAAATATATTATTCATATATAATTTTTAAAATATAATATTCATAATTTCATATATTATTTTTAAAATATATTATTCATATATAATTTTTAAAATATAATATTCATAATTTCATATATTATTTTTAAAATATATTATTCATATATAATTTTAAAAATATAATATTCATAAATCATAAATTATAATGATACGATTTAAAAAATTTATAATTATTTAATTTATTTTATAAAATTAGTCTTTAGAAATTATAATCTTAGATTTATGAAATTTAGATTTAAATTTTAAAACATTTATAATTTATATAATTTAAGATTTAAAAAAATTATAATTTATACAATTTAAATCTAAAAAATTTATAATTTATTGCTTAGCCTTAGATTTATCATTTATATATTTTCATAACAATTTTTAAATTTAAAATTTGTAATTGCAGGTTTAGAGATTGTTTTTATTTTCCAAATTTCATGGCAAACAGTTCAGCGTCTGTCGGCAATAGTAATCCCTCATTCAAGTTTGATCCAGCTTCACCGCTATGGAGACATGTACAAGTACTAGAGCAAATTCAAGGTGGGGGGACTTGTATTTGGATATGCCCTGGGTGTGAAAGGAAATACACTAGTTCTTATAGCCGGGTGAGATTGCATTTGTGTGGAATTTCTGGAAAAGGAATTAGACCATGTCCAGGAAAAAATAAAATACCTATAACACCTGAGAAAATAGCAGAATATATTGCGGAGCAAGAGGAAGCAGATGCAAGGGTTCAAAAAAAAATGATGCCTCCAAGTACAGAAAAGGGCTCAACTGTGCCATCTACTTCATCTCAGACACATATTGGTCGTCCTGTCACTGTAGTAGAGAACCATCCCTTTTTGAGAGTAAATGAAGATGAAAATACCAGTGAGAGTAGTGTTTCGAAGAGAGCAAAGGGACCATTGGAGAAGGCATTCAATAATGATGCAAGACAACTTGCTGACCAAGCCATTGGAAGATGCCTCTATGCAAATGGCATCTCTTTCAATGTTGTTCGATCACCTTATTGGCAAGACATGATAAGAAAAGCAAATGAAGCTCCAAAGGGATACATAAGCCCAGGTTATGAGAAGGTGCGAACCACTATATTGTCAAAGGAGGTAAAACATATAGAAGATTCCTTATATCCCATCAAAGCCTCATGGCAAGAAACGGGTGTGTCTATTATTTCTGATGGATGGAAGGATGCAAGAAATAGACCATTGATTAATTTGATTGCAGTGTGCCCTAAAGGGGCAATGTTTCTAAAGGCTGTGGATTGTGAGGGGCAGGTCAAGGATGCACAATTTATTGCTGACATCCTTATACAGTGCATTAATGAAGTGGGGCCTCAAAATGTTGTCCAAGTTGTAACGGACAATGCAAAGAATTGTAGAGCTGCTGGTATGATAGTTGAGTCACGATTTAGGCATATATTTTGGACACCTTGTGCTGTGCATTCCCTCAACCTCATGCTGCAAAAGTTGGGAACAAAAATAGATTGGATCAAACAAATCTATGCTGAAGCTGAAGAGATCCAAATGTTCATAACAAATCACCACATGTCACAAGCTATCTTTAGATCATTCTCACGACTAGAGCTACTGAAGGTAACTCAAACTTCAAACATTGCATTTCTTTAATGTTATTTTTTAGTTCAATAATTTATTTAGAATACATACATATATATTGATTTTAATTATTTACTTTTTATTTTCAAATAGGTGGCTGAAACTAGATTTGCATCCAACACAATCGTCTTGAGACGACTTGTGAAGGTGCGAGAGGCGCTTGCTGCTATGGTCATTAGCCACTCATGGGCTATATGGAGGCAATCAAACAGTGAGAGGGCAGCAAATATAAAACATAAGATTCTAGATGACATGTGGTGGGATCGAGTGGAATATCTTCTTGCTTTCACCGAGCCCATTTTGAGCATGATACGCTTTACTGACATGGATAAGCCATGCATGGGGGAGGTTTATGATGGCATTGACACAATGCTTGAAAAGATGAAAAAAATCATATGTGAAAAAGAGCAAGATCCTGAAGAAACCTTTTTCAAAGAGGTGCATGCAATTTGTGTTGACCGGTGGAACAAAATGACCACCCCACTCCATCTTCTTGCTTTCTCATTGACACCCAAATTTTACAGCACCCAAGTCCTTGCTATGCCAAACAGATTGCCACCTTACCGTGATACAGAAGTCAACGATGGGTTTAGGAAAGCTCTTGTTAAACTCTTCCCTGATACTGAGATGGAAGATATAGTTTCAAGTGAATTTGCTAGTTTTTGTGACTCTAATAATCAAAGTGCTGCTGCTATCCGTGACAAATATAACAAGGATGCTCACTCTTGGTGGTACCTCAATGGCTGCAAGATGCCACACCTCCAAGTTCTTGCAATAAAAGTCTTATCTCAAGTAAGTTTTAACGTTTTAAGTTTTATGAGTCTTTATCATTTAAAAATTTAAAACTAAAATGCGTTATTTTCAAATTTGAAGTTTGATTTACAATTTTTTTAATTTAACAACTCTAATGAGAGCTCCCTTTGCTTCAATAGGTTGCTAGTTCTTCTTCAGCTGAGCGGAATTGGAGTACATACTCCTTCATCCACTCAGTCAAGCGCAATCGATTGGCATCACACAAAGCAGAGGAGCTAGTTTATGTTCATTCCAACTTGCGCCTTATTAATCACAAAGAGGATGAGTACAAAGAAGGGGCAGCAAAGATGTGGGATGTAGAACCAGAGCGAGCTGACCTAGATCTTTCTTTGGCTGCAATTGCACAATCTTCTTCAATTTTTGAGGAGTCAAGTAGTCAACATACTTTTAGTGCACGTGCTAATGTGGTTCCATCATCTAATGTTAATGTTGATGATGATCTTAGTCTTGATGATGAGCCATTTGATGCAATTCGAAATTAGTGAATTGGTTACTATTTGTATTTTGTAAATGTTAAACAATGATTATCTATCATGACATTCGAGTTTGATCCTTTTGATATTGAAAACCGAATTTAAATTAGTATATTATGTTTCAAAAATTGAAATTTGTCATGGTATTGTTTATCATATGTATTGGTATATGACATTCTAAACTTATTTTGTTTCTATGTTGCATATATATATATATTTAAATATTTTATTATATTTTTGTACGGACGTACCCGATTCCGTACCCAAGCCCCCAAATTTTTTTGCCGTACCCACGTACCGTACCCACGTACCCGTACCCGTGCCCGTACCCGATTCGGCAACTTAGATTTTAAGTGTTAGTATTTAAAAATCAAGCTTAGATTTTTTAGTTTTTTAAATTGTTTTCTACCCTCACAGCTAGGGTATAAGGTTTCACCATTTGTATTGTTGGGCTATTGTGAAAGATTTTCTATCAAGGGTTTTTGTGAGGTGTTAGGTGCTTCACATTGACCTCATGTGCATAAAGTTTTGTGGGCAAGTTGGGTTTTGTAGGAACACATTGTAATGTCCCCATTTTTATCACTACACTTTCTAGTGATTATTAGCCTATTCCCGAATGCCTATAGGCTAGTCAGAGGCAGAATTAGGGTTTCCACTTCTGAGGAGGTTTTGAGGTCTTGCATGTGAAAGTTTCTAACGCATGTTTGGTGGTGCTTTCCGGGTTTTTGGAGAGCTTCACGATGGGGTAACATGCATGACAAGATATTGACTTGCGTTCTCGGCTGCTTTTGGAGGCTTGCATGTTGGAGTTTTTCAGTTTGGATTTTGGATTCCTTTTGGGTTTTTAGAGTGCTTCGCGGTGGTGTGACATACAATGGAATAAGAGAACTTTTCCGAACTTACTATTTTTAGTAAGTTGAACGGCTGCTCAAAATGTGGAGAAAATGAGTTTGGAACAAGTTACTATTTTTAGCAGTATGCTATTTTTAGTAAGTACTAGTTTTGGCAGTGTTATTTTTAGTAAGGTTTCTACAGTTCAGTTCAGTGGCTATATCTGGTAGGTCAGTTTGAGTAGTTTGGTTTCCAACACCCTCGGTGCTATTTTTGGCAGTATTTTAGCAACTTGGTATTATGGCTATTTCTGGCAGGGCAGTTTGGTCTCCAGCATTTGAGGTGATTATTTTGGCAAGTTTGATATTTGATGAAAATAACATTTTAAGTGAAATAATTTTGCTAAGGCTTGGAGGGATAAGTGATTTTAATTAAAAAGGCAATTTTATATGATATTTCACTTTATTATTCTAGACGCCTTATTGTGGAGAAATACGCTAATTTTTAAGTTTTTTACCTTATTACATTTGGGTGTCTTTTTGAGGAGACATAAGTGATTTTTATTAATATATTTCTCTTAAGTCCACCTTGGATGGCTTTTGGATATATATTTGCATTTTATAAAATTATATTTCCTCATATGGGTTGGAAATGAAATGCAAATGAAATTTGGAGAAAAGGTGAAAAGTGAATTTCATTTAGGCACCGTAATTGGAGGGAAAAGAAGATTTGAATTTGGAGACAAAAAAGCTATAAAAAAGAGTGATGGGCTCTTTGTTTTGCATCCATGAAGAAATTATGATGTTATGTTGCTGAAATGATTTCAGAGTTGGCTTCGAGGAATGCATACCTCCTAGTTCTTGCAACCTTGGTTTCGTGCTTGATAGATAGCACCTAGCTGAGTTTCAGAGACTGCTTCTCATTCTGAGAGTGCAGATTGAGCTTCACAGTTGGAGATTTTGATATTTACTTTCAGTTTACAGTTGCTGGTTTTTGTAGTGCTGAAAGTGATTTTTGATCATAAGTCATTGTATGAATTTTCTATGGTTCTGGGTATTTGCTACATCTCTTCTACTATCTAGGGCACCCCTATTTGCAAGTTTTCATAATTTTTAGTGGAGTCTTGGATTTTATATTGCAAGTCGCCTTCTTGGGAGGCTGTCTTGCATGGCAAAAGTTTAGAAAATTCATTAAGGAGTTGTTGCAGCTGTTTCTTAGTCACAACTTGGTCGCCATCTACCTAGGAGTTCATTGCATTTGGTCTCATGTCATTTGGAGTAGTTTTGAGGGAGTTATGAGCATTTTTGTGGTTTTGGGAGTCGCTGGTTTGCATTTTTAGTTTGCTGGTTTAGTATATCAGATTGTAGTAGTTGGTGCTTTTAGGCTTGTTTTTCATGGTTGGGAGTCCTTTAGAGTTGGAGAGACATTCTATAATATTGCAGCATTGAGACATTTGAAATACATTGATATTGGCAGGAGTTCTATCATTTTGTAAGGCTGCACAGTAGTACTGTCAGCTACTTTCATTTCTTGCTAAGTTTCATTTTAATTCCCACGATTGTGGAAGGGATTGACCCTTGCTCAATCTTCATTGTATTGCATTTGGATCCTCAGCACCATATGTTAGCACTTCACCCATCATGGGTCTTGAGTGCACATTCTTGGTGTTTGAGTTACTTTCAGCATTGCATCGTTATCAATAGATTCTCCGCCATATGGTAGCACCTTACCCACCTTGGGTTTGGAGTGCAGATGCTTGTTGTTGAGTTTACTTTTTAGCATTGCATCATTTTCAGTTGTTCCTCCGCCATATGGTAGTGCCATACCCACCTTGGGTTTGGAGAGCACATACTTGGTGTTGAGCTTTCCTTCAACATTGTATTTCCTTCAGTTGCTTCTAACAACCCTCGGCGCCATATGTCAACACCAATCTCATCCTGAGTTGTGTGTGCATTCTTGGCGTAGAGTTACTTTGCAGCAAAGTTTGGTTTTGGGCTAACCTTAATGGGTGATTGTTGTGATTGAGCTGAATTGTTTATTGATAAAACAAAAAAAAAATTGGTTTGGTTCATTACACACATGCATTAGGGATGATCCAACTTTGAAGCCTATTCTTGAGGAGATTGAGTCTGGACGTCTAGCTATAATGATGATGTATGATCCAAACATTTTTTAGGTTATGGGTGTTGGGATTCTAGTTGACAGTCCTATTTTTACAAGTAGGGTAGTAGTAGCAATGACTCTAATAATTGCATTATGTGTCTTTTTCATTGGAGTTGCTCTAAATGACCAACACAATGAAGATGAAGTTGGTGTATAGTATGGGTACAAATATAACAATAAGCCTTTTTTCCATCATGTTGAGGGATTGAAGAATGTTCTATTACTTGATATAGACAAAGATGGAGTAGACTTAGAAGGTTGGACAACCATGCACTTTGCCTATGGGTATCATGAAGTAAAATGTGCTAAGGTACTTCTTGAAGCTAATGCTGACACACTTTGTTGCCATGTTGAAGATCCTCCAGATGCACTGCTAGGAGAGCATGGAAAGATTACTATGCGAAGATGACTAATGAATTGCATGTATTTTAAGAAGCCCACACTTTGAAGACAGGTAGGAAGGAAGTATAGTTGAAGCTCAATATGGATGGTTACCTAGTTAGCTTGGGAGTCTAGGGATCTTGGGAATCATACCCTTACGAGGGTTATGAGACATCTAATGGAGCTCTATGAGTGTAGCTCAACATGGATTGTTGTTGAATGGTTTGGGAGATCAATGATTCAAGAGTTTGGGGAGGTGGTAATCTGAGAACTTGGGAACTCAGCGAGGGAGCTACACCTTTACAAGGGTTCAAGGCAGCTTGATGGAGTTCAACTTGGTGTATAGTCTGTTTTCAAAGAAAGCTTCTGAAGAATGGAAAATTCATGGTTTAGGGTGTTTGTAGTTTGATTTGCTTTATGTTAGTTTTCTTTGATTTTTAGTACAGTGCCTTAAGATGGGGTATTAGAATAATATTAGATGATTTTTAGAAGATAAGGCTTACTTTTGTAATAAAGTCACTTTAGTGATTAAATTTAGATTAGTATATTTTTAATTTTTAGTTCACTATTTTTAGAATAATTAACATGCATTTGTCATGCATTGTTTTTATCTTCACTCCGGATTCCATATAAGGAGGTGAACATCTTTGTAATCATTGGTCCAATCTAATAGAACAATATTGTGTTCTATTCTTTTTCATATAAGTCATCACACCTGTTATGAATCTTTTTTAATTGTGTCAATGTTAGTTGTTAGGTAGTGGGTTCAGTGACGAGTCCATCTCTTTAGTGTAACTAGGCATTTTTGGTTTGTGGGTCCAATGGGATTAGTTTATGTGTCCACTAGAAACTGTGTTTTCAATTGTCTTTTGTTAGTTAGTGAGGCCCTGTCTTGTGGCTCCATTTGCTTTTTTGCTTATATTATGTACTTTTTAAATGGAAACTAATTATTACGTGCAAAATGTAAAAGCATTAAAGTGCATAAAGTGTTATAAATACTCTTAAGAGAGCATAGTAGGATTTTTTATGAAAGTTGATTGTTCTGCATAAGTCTGAAGATTGTATTGGTCCAAGGCGACATCCATACTATCCTGGTTTCAACATGAGTCAGAAATAGAGTTCTCTTAGGAAAGTCAGTTTTCTATTTGTACTGTTTTATGTTGTTTTTGTTTATATTAAAGTTATATACTTTTTCCAGTTTCAACAAAATTAGTTTGAGTTGAGATTCTCCGGTGTTTATAGTTTTCATTTCATGGTATCATACTCATTTGGTAGATGATATAGGAAATTCAAAAATATTTCTGGTATCCAGATTAGATTGTGAAGTTCTGGACCAAGAATTTGTAGCAAAAGAATTCAGGAACCTTATATTTTCAAACCAAGAGTTTGCAGCAGGGCAATCAGCTAAAACTAGGTTCTCAACAGTTGTATCAGAGCTGATAGCAATGTCTATGAATCACTATTCAGTTTCAGATTTCTGTTTCAGCTTCATATATTGCAATATTTAAAGGAGTTGCAACAGCTATTTAGGTAGGCTCATAAAAGTGTTACTGCTCACTTTCTTGATCTTGTGAGAGAAGTTCTTGAAATGGCAGTTTTCCAAATAAGTGGCGAGGCTATCATTCCTCATTGATCAATATTTGGTTTAACAGATAACACACAGTTCTCTTAAGAGTAAGGACCTATTATTTTTTAGAATATGCCGATCTTTATCAAGAAAATCAAGGAAAGTGGTTACTGTAATTTGAAGAAGTTGTTGAGAAGACTATGATCAAGGATATAAATTGCCCTGCCCATGGTCTTATTATTAAAGATCCAAAATATCGTAAAGTTATTTGTGAATGCAAGGATGGAAATGAAGATTAAGCTGAAAGCTTGCTCTATCCTTGTGGTCATCATCTTCTTCCAAAGGCTTTTGTTAGAGATGTCCTAATTAAATTCACTCCAACAAAGGAACAAGTGCAGCTGCTGTGTTTAATTTTTTTGTATTTTTCTTAGAAATCAGAGTTCCATGTCCACAGTTTTGGGACTTCTTATGGTTTGAATCTATGTCCAAGCTTTGTCTAAAGAAGAAAGCAAGTTTTTGGAAAGATAGTTGTTTGAAAATCACAGAAGAGATTGCCTTATGTGCTAAAGTGAAAATGCTTTTGTATTGCTCTTTTTTGGGAATACACTTGCTCAAGGCAATAGTGAATTTCACTAATCTGATTTTGGAGACTAGCAATGTTATAGTGAATGACGATGGTGGCATTAATTCTTTAGTGGATGCATTCCACTTTTGATCAATGTGGTTGCAATGCCTTCAATAAAGCTTTTGCATAGAGCACTGATCTAAGCCATATAAGAGAAGCCAAGGTTGCATTTTGGGTGCTATGACTACTGTTTTCAGCATCCAGCTCTACAATTGCTTTAAGGAAAAGCAATTAGAGGAGGGCAGGTTATTATGAATCTTTTTGATTCTATGTCAATATTAATTTTTTAGGTTGAGGGCTCAGTCCACCTTTTTCTATAATTAGACTGTTTTTGTATTTGGGTTCAGTGAGTCTGGTTGGTATAGGGGCCCTCTAAAAACAAAATTTTAATTGTTTTTTGATGGTCGGTGGGGCACAGTCTTGTGGGTTCATTTTCTCTTTGGTCAATTAAATGCGCTATTGTAAAAAAGTAATTATTGTGCATGGAAAATACAAAAGAGTTAAAAGTGCAGAGAATGTTATAAATAAACTCTTAGAGAGAGTTGTAAGAATATTATATTATTTTGTGAAAATGGGTTTTTGTGCATAAATTTGAAGACTGTTGAGCCAAGGTAGTGCCCATACTTTTCTAGATTTGGCTTGAATCAGTAACCAAATCCTCTTTGGAAAGTCATTAATGTTTATGAAACTCAGTTTTAAACTTCTATTCTATCTAGTGTTTCTACAAGTTTCCAGGATGGGGGGATGGGTTTCCAGGGATGACAAAAAATTTCCAAACTTTTGGGGACGGCGAGGGGACAGCTATATATTAATCTATTGAAATTTAAAATTGATCAGATTTAGTGTGAATCTGTTCTCAGAACAAAAACATGTGGAGCAAATTGTGCTTCTTTTTAAACCATTAAATGAGTGAAACAAAGCAGATGTGATAGCACTTGGAACTGCAATTTGTGAAAAGTGTTTTCGATTAAGCAGGAGAAGGTCCTTGGTCCTTTCCTCTTTATACCTTATGCAGGCTGTAGAGCCTTTGTATCATGGACCCATCCAGTTGGTTGGTTATTCCTTCCAGTTAATTGTAGTATGCTGCCCTGTTTGCTACCCAGCTTTTTGCACTTCTTTCACCTCCTCAGCTATGAAGGTATTTTTTCAAACAGTTGGCAACCTTACTGATTTGCATTCTTTACCATGTCATTTTAACAAACAGTTTGCTTGATGGTTTTAATGTTTTGTTTCAGGCTTGCAAGGAATTGCGGAATTAAACATTAACTCAAAATAAGGATTACCAAAGTAAATAATCTTTTGATAATCACAGGAATACAAAGACCCGATCTGATTTGCAAACAACACCATATTTTGCCATTAAAGAACTCAGAGATTACAAACATATTACAAATCATGATTTGCTGTTCAGAAATAAACATAATATGCACCTTCAGTAGGTTCTTCCACTATAGAATGCCATGCCCAGCAAGAAAACCCAATTCCAATGTATGAACAGCATATGAACAGCAGCAGTGAACTTTGAGTTTGCAGCAGTCCAACAAACACTAAAATAATATGCTCAGCTTAAGGACAAGTCTCAGAATTTAATCAGCAGCAACTAGACAAAGAAAACCATGATCCAAGCTTTCAGAATACTCCATGTCCAAGGTGTTAATGTTCAAACAGCGTCAGGCTGTATCTTCCAGATCAGCGTATGATGATAATTCAAATGGAGCCTTATGGCTATTTGAATTATATATTCTCTCCTTCACTTGAGCCGACATGAAGAAATGAAGAATCACGTCTTTTGTGATGAGGCCGTCTTCATACCTCTTGGCGCAATTTTCCTTGAGGACGTCTTTCCTCTTCTTGGTTGCGACTCTTTGTATAATATTGTTCTCTTATTTCTGGCCGACCTATATTTAATAAGGAGGCGTCCCTTCATATCGTATATATATGAGATCACCCTCTCACTATGATTATTCAAGCAAGTTCGATATTTATTCTCTTATCAAGAGTGCGAATTCCTTAGAAGAGCAGTTAGCGAATTCTTTCAAGAGCAGATTATAATCTGTGTGATTGCATCTAGAGTTGATGCTATTCTTGGTCATTGTACTTGGCCTCATTGTACAAGAGAGTGTTGTTCCTCAATAATATATAAGAGAGAGATTTTGTTGCTGGGTTTTTCTCCCTCAAGAGGAGGGTTTTCCCAGGGTATCTGCTGTGTTATTGTGTCTGATTTGAATTAATTTTCTGTGCATACAATCTGATCATTAAAATTTACATGGTATCAGAGCGGGTTTGAGAGGTTCGTGATCAGATTATTGCTAATCAGCATACCCTACTTGTTCATTTGTCTACATTAGTCAAGATTGTGAACGGTTTGAAGATTGAGGATAGACTTGAGGGAGCTTCTAACTTCGCATCATGGAGATTTAGGATCATGCTTACCTTGCGTGAAAATGACTTGGGTGAGTTCATGGAGTCTAGCGTTCTTGAACCTGAGGTGGAAGAAGAGAAGTTGCAATGGGTGAAGAAAGATATTAAAGCAATGAAGATATTGGTTGATTCTGTCAAGGATCACATTGTTCCTATCATCTCTAATTTGAAGACAGCGAGAGACATGTTCAAAACATTGGAGGAGATGTACGAAATCAACAATACCAGCCGAACACTTGCACTGAAGCATCAACTACATCATGTGAAGATGACGAAAGGTGAATCAGTGATTGCATACTTTATGAGGATTTCAGATTTGAGAGATCAACTCTCAACAATAGGGCAGATGGTTGATGACAAAGACTTGACCATGCTCGCTCTCAATGGTCTACCTTTGTCTTGGGAATCTTTCATTCAGGGAATCAGTGCAAGATTAAAATTGCCTAAGTTTGATCGTCTAAGATCTAATTGCATTCAAGAAGAATCAAGGTTGGTGGCAAGAGGAGTTGGTCAAAGTTCAAAGAATGAAGACATTCATGTTCTTGCCCCCCATACTTCAAAGAAGAAAGGAAAAGATGGAAGGAAGGGTTTCTTCAAGAGGAAACGAGACAAGGGAAATGATGATGCACCTCCCTTCAAGAAGAAGAGAGACATGTCCAAGATTCAATGCTTTGGATGTGATAAATTTGGACACTTCACTAAGCATTGGCCAACTAGACCTAAGCAACAAGTCACCATTGCGGATGTTGATGATGTCTCTCCGCAAAAGGATTTAAGTGAATATTTATTCTATTCGGCATTATCAAGTAGTGTACCTACTGACACCAAAACTTGGATAATCGACAGTGGTGCTTCACGACACATCACTAGTTTCAAGGAGCATTTTTCAAGTTTGGTGGAGGAGTCTTCCGAACAAGTCATCATTGGAGATGATGCCAGCTACTCCGTGAAAGGATTTGGGACCTCTACAGTTCATTTGGATTCCGACATCTCACTTCAGTTGAGCAATGTTCTTTATGTTCTTGGGATCAAGCGCAATCTTATTTCATTTTCAGCTCTAGAAGATAAAGGATATCAAGTTGCCTTCTCCAAAGGCAAAGTCCTAGTGTGGATGGAGAACTCTAGCTTCAAGGATGCTCAAGTAATTGGAGTTAGACATGAAAACCTTTACAAGGTCTGCACATGTTCTCTACAAGCTTTGGTTCATGACTCTTCAAGTCTATGTGATCTTTGGCATCAGAGATTGGCTCACCTTTATTTCTGAGCCTTACCGATCATGGAGAAGATGGTGTCGGGCCTTCCTAAGCTCAACCAAGAGCACGAAGGTACTTGCAAGGGCTGCGCATTGGGTAAGAATATAAAATCCCCTTTTCATAGTAGAGAAAATAGATCTAAGTGTATTTTAGACCTTATTCATTCTGATTTATGTGGTCCTATGTTTGTTCCGTCTTTGAGTGGATTCTTGTATTATGTTCTTTTTATTGATGACCACTCTAGGAAGACTTGGATTTATTTTTTGAAAACTAAAGAGTTTGAGGAAGTGTTGGATAGGTTTAAGGAATTTAAAGCCTTGGTAGAAAATCTTTCTAGTAAAAGAATAAAGGTCCTCATATCTAACAATGGTGGAGAATACACCTCTGGCAGTTTTCAGAATTTTTGTATTGATGCAAGGATTAAGAGAGAGTTCTATGTTCCCTATAATCCTCAACAGAATGGTGTTGCAGAAAGAAAGAATAGGACTATCGTGGAAGCAACGAAGGCCATGATCCATGATCAAGATTTGCAAACCTTCTTATGGGCAGAAGCTTCTAGGACGGCTGTATATGTTTAGAACAAGAGTCCTCATAAGATCTTGGAGAATATGACTCCCGAGGAAGCCTGAAGTCAGTCATTTGAGGATCTTTGGATTTCTTGTCTATATTCATGTTCCAAAGGAAAAGAGAACTAAGTTGGAGCCTTCTGGCAAGAAGGGAATATTTGTGGGCTACAATGAGACATCAAAAGCCTACAAAATATACATTCCAGGACAGAAGTTGATCAAGATCAGTAGGGATGTCACATTCGAGGAAGATGTTGCATTCAGGAGATCCAGGGGCATTCATATGGAGATCGATAATGAAGAGTCTCCTCAGGATATGGAATTTGACCATACTCCTGAGATTCAGAGGGAGACTTCGGAACCGAAGGAAGATCTTGATCCAGTTGAACCCTTGGAACCTAATGATGGGCCTACTGACATTGTAATTGGGAGAAAGAGACCTCTATGGGCTAGGCATACTATGCAAGAGGCTGAAAGTTTTGCAGCTCGTAGAGGCACATTCAAAGAAAGTAAAAGGCCACACAAGTTCTCGAGTTATGTTGCCTTAATGAGTCAGATTATAGAATCCAAGCCTACCTGTGTTGAGGAAGCATCTAGTCATCAGGTTTGGAGAGATGCTATGGTAGAGGAATATCAATCAATTCTTAAGAATGATGTTTGGGACATTGTTCCTAGACTCGAGGGCAAGTTTATGGTATCTTCTAAATGGCTATTCAAGATTAAGCTTGCACCAGATGGAAGCATTGAGAAGTACAAAGCAAGATTTGTGGCTCGTGGCTTTTCTCAGATTACGAAGAAATATTTGCTCCTATTGCTCGCTATACTTCTGTCAGAACTATTATTGCTATTGTTGCATCTAGAGGATGGAAGATTCACCAGATGGACGTGAAGACAACCTTTCTCAATGGAGTGATTGAGGAAGAAGTTTATATAGAGCAACCTGATGGATTTGAGGTTCATGGGAAGGAGTCACATGTTTGCAAGCTGAAGAAGGCTTTGTATGGTCTTAAGTAGGCTCCTCATGCTTGGTACGAAAGGATTAATCGTTACCTGTCAAGTTTGGGGTTCTTGAAGAATGATGCTGATTCAAATCTCTACTTCAAGGTAATCAATGGTGAAGCATTAATTCTGGTTTTATATGTTGATGATTTGATCCTTACTAGAGAAGATCACCTGATTCTTGAGTGTAAGGAGTTGACCTCTGAATTTGAGATGGACCTTGGGCTCATGCATTACTTCCTTGGCCTAGAAGTCTAGCAGAAACTAGATGAGATGATTCTAAGTCAAGGGAAGTACACCATTGATATACGTAAGAGATTTGGCATGATGGATTGCAAATCCATGTCCACACCTATGGAGACCAACTTACATAAGTTGAAGGAGGTTGCAACTAATTTAGACTTGGTGGATCCTACCTTGTACAGACAACTAATTGGATCTTTGATGTATCTAGTTAAAACTAGACCTGACATTTGCTATGCAGTGAGTGCACTTAGCCAGTTTATGTGTGATCCGAGATAGATACATCTTGTTGCAGCTAAACATATCTTGAGATACTTGCGTGGCACAGTTGGATATGGGTTGAGGTATTCTTCAGATGCAGACTTGGAGTTACATGATTTCACTGATTCTGATTGGGTAGGTTGTGTCACATATTGGAAGAGCACCTCTAGTTGTTGCTTCAGTTTGGGTTCCGCTATGATTTCCTAGTGTAGTAGGAAGCAGTCATCTGTAGCATTGAGTACAGCAGAGGCAGAGTACATTGCAGCTTGTATGGCAACTCAGGAAGCAGTATGGCTTCGTAAGCTCCTTGCAGGATTGTTTGGACAATCAATGGAGCCTACTATCATTCATTGTGATAATCAGAGGTGTGTGAAGCTTTCTGTCAATCCTGTGTTCCATGACAGAACCAAACATGTTGAGATAAAGTACCACTACATTAGGGATATGGTACTATGGAAGGCTATACAGTTGAGGTACATGAACACTAATGAGTAGACGACAAATATTCTCACCAAGCCTCTCACCAGGATAAAGTTTGTGTACTTTCGAGATAAGCTTGGTATGGTGGAGAATCCAGCCTTGACTGAGTAAGAGTCTCAGTATCAGTGAGCCTTGTGTAATGAGTTCTTCTCTGAGAGAGAAGTTCGAGGTGAAATCCCTTGTTTAATGCATTTCTCTTTGAGATTTCAGGTGAAAGCCCTTGTTTCCACCCTCTGAGCTAAGTCATGGTGGATGTCATGTGTGAGATTCCATGACACATCTTGTACTTGTGAAAAGTCATGTTGAGGTGACAACATCACACAAGTGATGAACACTTGTACTTACCATAGTATGGTTGTAGCCATTATGGTTGATGTGTTGAGGCAATATCTAATATCACGTTGAGGTAATATTCTTCTTCTCACTAATGGTTGTAGCCATAGTGATAGACATCACGTTGAGGTGATATGTCTTGTGCAGCTGGAAGAAACATCCCTAGCTGAGAGGGAGTGTTAATGTTCAAACAACGTCAGGCTGTATCTTCTAGATCAGCGTATGATGATAATTCAAATGGAGCCTTATGGCTATTTGAATTATATATTCTCTCCTTCACTTGAGCCAACATGAAGAAATGAAGAATCACGTCTTTTGTAATGAGGCCATTTGCATACCTCTTGGGGCGATTTTCCTTGAGGACGTCTTTCCTCTTATCGGTTGCGACTCTTTGTATAATATTGTTCTCTTATTTCTAGCCGACCTATATTTAATAAGGAGGCGTCCCTTCATATCGTATATATATGAGATCACCCTCTCACTATGATTATTCAAGCAAGTTCGATATTTATTCTCTTATCAAGAGTGCGAATTCCTTAGAAGAGCAGTTAGCGAATTCTTTCAAGAGCAGATTATAATCTGTGTGATTGCATCTAGAGTTGATGCTATTCTTGGTCATTGTATTTGGCCTCATTGTACAAGAGAGTGTTGTTCCTCAATAATATATAAGAGAGATTTTGTTGCTGGGTTTTTCTCCCTCAAGAGGAGGGTTTTCCCAGGGTATCTGCTGTGTTATTGTGTCTGATTTGAATTAATTTTCTGTGCATACAATCTAAGCATTAAAATTTACACAAGGCACAAATTCACAAACATTGAAGTTAGAAATCCCAGTGCCTAGGGCTCAAGATGGTCATGCCATTCCTTGCCATGAATCCACAATTAAATATATACTTCAATCTTCAAATCGACCAGCATAAATAAATTATTCAAAACTTCAAAACACTAGCAAACTCCAAATAAAAACTCCAGGCAAGGCATCCAACACTTAGAGTCTGCAATCTAACTGGAATGCCTGCAAATTTGTCTCGAAAGAGACTTTTACAATTTTATTGAATCCAACTGTAATGCATTGTGAAATACCTATAAGATATCTCCAACAAATATCAGCTAGAGTAGATTTTTCACTAATATAGCTAGTCTTCTTTGTAATGATCATCCCCTGATTTTTTTTTTGAAGATATAGTATGCTGTTTGGTTTGTTTGCTGATGTATTTGGTGTATAATTTTCATGCTTCGCAACATAATAAAGCCCTTCTAAACAATGCATTGAAAGGGAAACAAGGAAATAACTTCTTTCTCATTTAGAAACATAACAATGCATGAATACAAACAAGTTCATAGAATTTAATAACAAGTAAGGTAAAAGGCGTTAGTTTTAGGATCAGAAATGTAAGCAATCAGAAAATGCAACACATAAGACAAAAAACACAACAATTTACCCTGGGAAAACCCTCCTACTTGAGGGAGAAAACCCAACAAAAATATATCTCTTATATATATCATATAAAAGTGCAGAATACTGCTTTACAACTAGACCCTTCTCAAGGGAAAATTGATACAATGAATTAATAGCACCTATCCTTTGATGCAAAGATAAATATGTTTCTTCTTGAAGTTGATCTGCTGCTCCTTCTTGAAAGAACGTGAAAATAAGAATGACTTAATATCTTGAATGGATGAACTTCACCTTGTATATATACAAAGCAAGGTGACTTTTCATCTAGGTTGGCTCCCTTAGATGAAAATAATATAAAATATAATTTGCAATAAGAAGGCTAACCGACCTTGAATTAAGGAGAAAATATCCCCTGAAGCTACCAAAGCTAACAAAAGTGAGAGAGGATTTGATGGCGAGCGGCAGGAAAAGGAGCGAGGGTAGGAGTTTGAATTCCCCTATTGTAGAGGGTGAGGGAGATGATGGTTCTGAGGATGAGATGGATGGGTTGCGGTTGGTGCTTCTTAATGGTTGGCTTATTGGAGTTGGCAAGGAAGTGGTGAGGTTGCTGATGGCAGATGGTTTGTTGTTGGCGAAAGTAGTTGAGGGCTCTTGTTTGGAGTGGCAGAGTGGGAAGAAGAGCGGGAGCAGGATTTTGAAATCTTTAGCTGGTTGGCTTTTTGGAGTTGGTAAGGAAGCAACAGGGTTGCTGACGCCATACAGGTTGTTGTTGTTTGGTCCTTGTCTATTTTTGGCAGATGGTGCAGTGCTCGCGCCCTTTCTTCTTGTGTCTTTGTTGGGTGTTGGCAGATGGTTTTTGTTGGTGGTGGCTTTTGAAATATGCTCGTGGCCTCTTGTGGTTTGTAATGTTTTTTCTGTGGAAGAGGCTGATGGTCTTGTAAGTCAGGATAAGAGTTTTTTTGTCTTATTTTTCGTGTTGGGTGTTTTCTGGTCCTCCATGTTGAGGATTCTGTTTGCATTCTGGAAACCTTGCGGAAGGTTTTCTACTTATGGTGGTTTTTACTTCTCTGTTTATGGCTTTTTGATTGATGGCTGGGTTATTGTTCATGCTATTCTTGAAGACCCAGATGTTTAAGATGATTAAGTATGTTAAGTTGGCCCTTTGGTTGATGGTTGGGATATTGTTATTGATGTTCTTGAAGACCTAGATGTTTAAATTGCTTAAGAATATTACGATGGCCTCTCTGTTTATGGCTTTTTGGTTGATGGATGGGTTATTGTTCATCTTGCTCTTGAAGATCCAAATGTTTGAGTTGCTTAAGGGTGTTAAGTTGATTGGGATTCACTTCTTGTTCCACTTAAAATTCCTGATGTAGGGTTGGCCAAGGGATGGTTTGTTCACTTTTTTTGTTGGAGTGTTGGTTTCCTCCTCAGTCCTACAGCTAGTTTCTTCTATAGAGGTGAAGTTTGATCCTCTTGAGGTTGATACCTCTCCTTTTGAGGTGGAGTTGGGTGTTGTGGATTGTGTAGGAAGCTCTCTTTTTTGGTTTCTTCAGTTGCTGTTCCTTTTAAGGTGGAAGCTACTCCTATTGAGGTGGCGTTTGAGGCTTCTAGAGTTTTCAGATTTGGTGGAAAAGGTGTTCATATCATTCTCTCCATTAGAGGGGAGCTCTTTACCAAATCACCAAATTGACACAAAACATTAGAGTTCACCTTACAACTACCACACATTGCCCAAACCGGAAACCCCACATTGCACTACTACCAGGACTAGTTACTAAATATAGTACTTACTAAAAATAGTGAGTCAAAACCAAAAATGAGGACACCGAAAATGGGGACATTATAGTTCTCCCTTCTCAAAGATTGCTTGTCCTCAAACAATGCCATGGTATCCACCATAACAATCGATTGAAACCAACTGAACCCAAGTGTAATCCCAAGATCCCAAGTCAATCTCTTTAAATGTCCACCATGTTGTCATTGCACCACTTTGATCATAACTGACAATCCATCGTGCTCATATTGCAGTTCCCTACAAGGGTTGAAACCTGTACCATGAAACATCTCCTACTAAAGTATCCCAATAGTGTCCATGACTACAATCCCAACACCTAACATGATCCCAGGCAACGAGAAGAAATATCTGTGCAACCCATAACCATACTCCTCAATATACCTCTTCAAGGTATCATGCAAAGTCATAACTGCAGATGTGAACTCTAATCTTCCTGCAAAAAGGGAAGCAATCCTTTGCAAGAGTTCAACGAACTCACTAGCATGACACCATATGGATCTAAGATGTCTTCTTTGTACTAATTTGATACAACCATGAAGACTAGTAAAAACACTTACTGTTCCAACCCCAAAGGTCACTGAATGATGAACCCAAGCATACAAAAGTTTTACGTCTTGAACCCATACTGAGTGTAAATTATCAAAGTTTACATCACAAATCTTCATAAGATGAACTCCCTGAGTTAAAAGGTTTGAAGTAAACAATAATGTGTAACAGCCTAACTGATCTCAGTTATGAAATTAACTATAACTAATTCTCAAGATGTAACTACTATTTTTTTTTAAACCGATGTCAGCTGAAAAAGAACTTCTACTGTTCACAAGAAACTCATAACAAAAAAACTGTCAAACTAGGGTTTGCAAGGTATTTAATCAATTCAAGAATTCAGCTTTTAATGAAAATAACTGACTAACTATATTTGCTATTTCATCAACTAACATTTTCATGAATATACAACTGCATAAAGTAAATAATTAATGGACAAACAATACCTGGATTGGAGTACAAAAGAGTTTGTTATTTGACATCATCTTCAAGCAGAGATTCTTGAGCTACCTCATCATTTGGGAAAAAGGGATTATCATCAGGGGCTTTACCGGCCAACCAAGACCTACTGGTCTTCCCGTGTTCTTCAACTGAAGAAACCCGACCCTTCTCGAGGGCAATCATCAAGGATCAAATGCCATCATGTCTTTGAGCCTGGTGTCCGTGCATCTATATTGTTGGTCGATCCCTCCTCTGTAGGTTCCTCCTATCCAGAAGGATCATTTTGACTAGAGTATATTTGGAACATGGAAACTGACTTTTGCCTAACAGGCATCTACCTTGGCCAACGATTTTTAATTACTTTTGGCACCATTGTGCCGGTTTCTTTGGCACTACTGTGCCAATGTCTCTGGCACTATTGTGCCGACATCTCTAGCACTACTGTGTTGTTAGTATACACCCTTGGTCGACATGACTGCCTTTGGATTTGGTTTCTTATTTCATGTAACATTGTTGACGTAGCAAAAATACTCTTAGGTTCATAACCTTATGGTTTATTGTTTGTTTTAGAATTGGACCCTTTTCTTTTAAGAAGATCAATTGATGTCGCAAGAGAGAGAAAGAGAAAAAGATTACTGATTAGTTAAAGTATTCATTTATGTTTTGCAATATTAGTACAAGGTTCAGGTATGAATATTTTATACTTTATCAAATCAGACTAGAAAGAGTGGAAAGATATGTATTAAGGCAGAGTGGTAACATACAAGTTGACCAAGAAGGCTTATTTAAGCATAGATGACCCTAATTGTGATACTAGGCTAGCATTTTGAATAGAAATTATTAACAACAAAGTTCAGGATAAGAGGATGTTACCATCCAAAAATAATGCTGCAGCAGCAAGGTTAGAGGTTAGGCGAGCTTCCAGCTTGCTAACAAGTAACTACAAGTTATAATGTGGTTCTAAGGCTTGGAGACTTAGATTGGAAATATGGTGTCACAAATTGTTGGTATAACATCAGAGTTTAGCTTCCAAGACAAATTCCTAAACTACAAGAACAAAAAGGATAATGAGTGAATTAGTTGGCTAGGAATATTAAGGGTAAGAAATGCAGGACACCAGACGGATTTTCTTAGTTACAAAGAAGTAAGGAATTTAGTACGAGGCATCTGGTCTATAACCCTACTAGAAAAGAGAGATAGCCATTGCCATAAAATTGAAGAAAATAAACCTAACATATTTATAGACTCCCATCCTCAACACAAATAGAGGAGAACGCGTTTTTCTTCCAAAACAAGAAAATAGGGACAAGCTCCATTACATAATATCAAAACATATTTTGATGTAAATACAAACAAAGGTGCAAAACATGCTTGGCTGTGTCTGAGACTGAAGGAATATAAAGAATCCTAGCGCGATTATCAGCAACAGATGGCACGTGAATTCCTTCTCCGCTTGATACAAGAGGAACCCCGTGTCGACAGGAGGTAGATTTGAGAGAGAGAGAGAGAGTTGTTCTTCAAAGGTTTTTGATTTCGAAGATGAAGCTAGAATCTTCATATAGGTATTCAGCGACGAATGAAAAGGTGGAACCCTAGCTATGGCAGAGAGAAATTATTGTGAAAATTTGACTAAACTGGAAGAAGAATCCTCTCGGTCATTTTCCAAAAGAATATAAAGATCATTCCTTAAGAAGAAGAAGAATGAGTTTTCGATGGAGAGGCCGACACTTAAGAGGTTGCCTTTCCAAATTCCCATCATGGCTTCTTGAATGCCAGGCGTTTTCTTCCAGCCTCCAAATGATGGCGGAGTGCTCTGTCTCCTCAAACTCGTCGAATCTTCTCCCGCACGACTACCACCGCCCAAAAATGCGTTTCAAAGATTTTAATGTATATAATGCTCCTCTATTATTATTATATATATTTTTTTAAACTTTAATAATTAAACATTTACAATTATATTATTATATTAAAATACCCTTGTTAAGTAAATTTATGTTTTAATTTTGACTTTAATAATCAATACTCATTTTACCAAGGCCAAGGTTATGTCTTTGCGCCGTCATACACGACCCAAAATTTGATGACAAATAGATCCTTGTCAATTGTGTCCTCTTCCTGATGATAGACCCTTTTTTCCTTCATGCGATGTCGATCCTGCAACCACTTGACACAGGAAATTAGAGTTAGACCATTCCTAACACAATAATTCACATTACATATAATATCACCATCATCATTATCATCCAATGCATCCACATTTTTAAATAATCATTCACATTCCCATTTTCAGTTATCAAAAATAGAACAATTATTTAATCCATTATTTCACGCTCACATGAAAGGCAATTATAATAACAATATTGGCATCCATGATTCCATTATCATAACATATTAAGTCTTTTGGGGGAATGTAACATAATGTCTGCTGTTTAAAACTGAAAGCGGTGGAGTACAATTTGATTTTTGTGCTCTACACAAAGAACAACAACACCAATGAATTTCCCAAGTACAAGTATACGTGAAAAACATTGTGTTGCACCAAAATAACTTAGAAGTGGTTGGGAAACACCTCCAAGCAATCTCCAACTGAAATATATTACTTCCTTGACAAAGAAGAGAAGAAAGTGCCAACTCCCTTGAATGAGAGCAAACCGAAAAGTGAAGTCACTGACCTGCAATCCAAAAACAAGCTCAACACTGAAATTCCTATCCATTCTTTGCCAAGTAACACTCCCAAGAGTAACCATTTGTTCATTACTCCAATCCTTGAATTCTCTCTCCAATCCATTTGTAGATCAGCAAATGGGATCACCAAATGGTTGGTAAAGAAAGGAACAACATCTTTAATTCTAAAATTTTCATTCTTATACCTCCAAATGTCCTCCCTTCCATTGCCAATTAACTTAATCAATCCTTGTTGAGGATCCCAAGCATGGATACCCAACCAAGAATTATCTTCAACATGCCTAGAAAGGTGCATAACATAACTCAAAGTGCCATCCAAATCAACATGCACATCATGGAAATTTGTGACTTCTTTAGTAATCTCTTGTAGCCCATCCATTCAAGCACCAACAACTAAAATGCGAGGAGCAATTGTTGCCATCAAAACCATCCCCAAAGAAATATTAGTATAATATATAACATTACTCAATCCAAAGAATGGATTGCCAAACATGTAGATGTCATGTTTAAATCCTTCTTTCTCCAAAACTATGTAAGTAAAAAGCTTTAAACCACCTTTCCTTGCTGCTGTTTTGAAACAGCAAGCTCTAGAACATTGTTTGCAAACTTTTCAAAATCTGAAATGTTAAAGTCTTCATAAATCAATACATCCCATGAAGATACTGCATCTCCTAATGTCATAATACTCCCTACCTAATCTTCATTTGCCTCCTCCTTTGCACATTTCATAGCCAGTGGTCTCCTAGGATGGTAACCAATTGCCTCATAATGTGAACTTCAATCAAAACCATGTTGAAAACCACACTCCAACTCAAGTTCTGAATCTTCTCTCGGATCCCATACCTTACTATTTTCACCAAATGCAATGCTACAACCAGGAGTAGTCTCATCATCCAACTCAAAAAGTGGATTGTTATATGCCATATCAGCATCTGTTAGTGTTTTAGGATCAGATTTAACAGAAAGCAGCAAATGCAACACAAACACATGAAGACATGAACAATATAACACAGCATATATCCTGGGAAAACCCTCCTCATGAGGGAGAAAAACCCAGCCTCAAATATGTCTCTTGTATATTGAATCTCAACAAGCATGTTGCTCATACAATAGGCCAATATGAAGGCCAACACACAGCACCACAGTCTGCTGCAAATACAGAACTGAATGATACAATCTAACAATAGTTATCTCAGACTTCTACACAAATCTCAGTCTTCTCTTTTGAATGAACTTGCATATGAAGTACCTCGAACTGCTAATCAATCAACAGATGATAGCACTGCACATAAGAAGAACTTGCACAGCTCCTCTAATAAATTTGCACTTGATACTCAAAAATGAACTGAATGCTGAATGAATGTATATACAATGTGACTCTGCATGTCAGACTGCATGTCAGACTGTGTGTCAGATACCTCTGCATGTCAGTTACAATTTGCATGTTGACCACATTGAAAGAGAATTTTCAGCTGTCATAGCCATTTTTAGATTTTACCAAATGAAGTAAATGAGACAGTTGGAAGAATATGACCGACGCTGCCATAAACATTAACACTCCCTCTCAGCTAGGGAGGATACTTCCAGCTGCACAAGACAAATCACCTCATCGTGATGTAGTCGTTTCATCATGGCGTCCACCATGGCTACTCCAAGAGAATGGAACAAGGGCTTTCACCTCAAATTTCTCTCATAGAGAAAGATGCACTAACAAGGGCTTACGCCTCAAATTTCTCTCGCAGAGAAAGATGCATTAACAAGGGCTTGCACCTCAAATCTCTCTCGTAGAGAGAAATGCGTTAACAAGGGCTTGCACCTCAAATCTCTCTCGCAAAAAAAAATGCATTAACAAGGGCTTGCACCTCAAATCTCTCTCGCAGAGAGAAATGCGTTAACAAGGGCTTGCACCTCAAATCTCTCTTGCAGAGAGAAATGCGTTAACAAGGGCTTGCACCTCAAATCTCTCTCGCAGAGAGAAATGCGTTAAACAAGGGCTTTCACCTCAAATTCCCCCGTCTTAGAGGAAAATGCATTAACACAAATCTTCATGATGATGAAACTCCCTCTGAAGCTCCAAGTACTTGCATCAGCCTTCTGACCTCCTTGTCCAAGGTTGCCTCTGATGAATAGACAAACTCCCTCTGAATGCAAATTCTTCCTCTTTGAAGAAACTAATCTCAAGACAACTTGAATAGGTTCTTCCTCTTCGAGAGATCAACTCAGTCCCATGGCTGCAAGCTAAAACTCCATGCTTAATCATTTCTCCATGACATGACTTATTCTTCACAGGATGCCTCAAGCTCTTCCTCTTTAAGCAATCTCTCATCAACCTCTTGCTCCTCAATCCATCCTGGAAGCATTTTAGAGAGAGATTACTAATAGTTCATAGAAAGAAATACAAATGCTAAAAGCATCCATCATTCACTATCTCAATGTTATAGCATGAATTAATCTACATCATTATTCAAAAGCACAAACATAAGATACTTATCTCTTTGTGTTGATACACTAATGAGCTAGACCTATAGCTGTCTCATCTTCGCCACCTTCACTTGATCTCGCCCTCAAGGAAAGTGGGAACATGAAATGACCATTTATAAAAGATTGAAAACTCCATTTAAATCTTGAGATCACATTAAGAATCAACGCACTCATGGATAAACTTGGCCTTTCACTTCCCAAGCTTGTAAACAAAGATTGCAGCTTCAAGAAAAACTTTCATACCGCACTGCAGAAGATAAGCCAACACAAATAGCATTGACTCCATCACTTTCTCTCCATGGCACTTGCACACATAGACTCAACAGCTTTTCCCATGCCTTCTAAACTCCATTGTGCCACAAGAGACTGTGTTCCTGTTAGACCAAATCTGATCGGATCTTTTCGTAGACCCGCTCTGATACCATGTTAATGTTTTAGGATCAGATTTAACAGAAAGCAGCAAATGCAACACAAACACATGAAGACATGAACAATATAACATAGCATATATCCTGGGAAAACCCTCCTCATTAGGGAGAAAAACCCAGCCTCAAATATGTCTCTTGTATATTGAATCTCAACAAGCATGTTGCTCATACAATAGGCCAATATGAAGGCCAACACACAGCACCACAGTCTGCTGCTAATACAGAACTGAATGATACAATCTGACAATAGTTATCTCAGACTTCTACACAAATCTCAGTCTTCCCTTTTGAATGAACTTGCATATGAAGTACCTCAAACTGCTAATCAATCAATAGATGATAGCACTGCACATAAGAAGAACTTGCACAGCTCCTCTGATAAATTTGCACTTGATACTCAAAAATGAACTGAATGCTGAATGAATGTATATACAATGTGACTCTGCATGTCAGTTACAATTTGCATGTCAGTTACCTCTGCATGTCAGACTGCATGTCAGACTGTGTGTCATATACCTCTGCATGTCAGTTACAATTTGCATGTTGACCACATTGAAAGAGAATTTTCAGCTGTCATAGCCATTTTTAGATTTTACCAAATGAAGTAAATGAGACAGCTGGAAGAATATGACCGACGTTGCCATAAACATTAACAACATCTACCTCAAACAAAGGATTATCAATAAATTGAAGATTATCCTCTTGCTGATCTAGACTCTCTTTTTCTGATTTTTTGGGACAATGGACAAGATCATACTCCTCAATGCAATCAAGCTCCTCCATTACTTGTTTGATCTCCTATGCCCTTTCTTTGTTCTTCTTATACCTGAACTATTGAGCCTTATAGAGCTATTCATTTGCTTCAAGAAGTGCCTCTTGGACACTTTTCAAAGCAAGCTTTGTGGAATTAAGCTCAATGGTGAGCTCACTAACTTCTTCCTTTAATTGCTTAGTCATGGACAAGGTCTCATTTGTAAGCTTGGTGGCAACGTCTCTATCATGCATAGCATGTAAGAAAACTGATTTAATTCCCTCCATAATGCCTTTTATCATGTGCAAATCAGCAAGTGAAACAACTTGTTCAAACTGATTTCCTCTTGCCTTTAAAATGTAACTCTCCATTAGTTTCTTAATGTCATCAAATTTAGATAAAGTTTGCACTTCGGTTTCAGCTGATACCAAGAATTGTCCCTTCCAATCATGATCAAACATGGGTAACAAACTGCTGTTATGTTACATGTAGAAATCAGAATTAGACTCATACCTATTATCAGAGTCTCCAAGGCTGTCCTAAGCCACTTGTGTATCTCCCTTATTAATCCCAATAGTGAACTGTGAATTCAAATCAACCATGCCACAAGGTCTTTGCTCAAGATCAGCTAGCTGCAATGTGAAATCAGATTTCTTTTCTAGATCAAAAACATCACTATTGATGCCATCCTCTATGCATGGCTCTCGGGATGAGGTAAGGACATCATTACAGTCAAAAGGAAATTCATCCCATTATGGATCCTTGTCATACTTAGGTGCCAACACACCCGGATCCCATGTGTAGAAAGGCTGATCTCTTTGTTTAGAGAATAAGTGTTCACTGTATTCCTCATGAGTAGTTGCCTTTCTGAATAAGTCACTTTCCAACTATTAGGATTGAAATAATCATAAGTGTCTCTCTCCAAAGGCTTGGTTTGGTAGTCAAACCCAAAGCCACCTGTGTCACCATTACCAACATGAGGTAAAGTGTCATCATTATCAGCTGATTTGAAGACATCATCCTTTTTGTTTTCACCATGCCCATCATTTAAAGGTGTCTCAACTTCATTGGATAGCTCTAAGGGTGTATACAAGGCTGCTGTTTTATCAATTCCTTTATGCACAGCCTCATCTATAGTAGTTGCATGCATTTCCGAAGAGTCATCCTGAGGCTCCGTCTCACATTCATCAAGTTTTAAAGCAATCACTTCATTTGATTTTTTGCTATGACTTTTCTTCACCCACTTGCTCTTCATTGAACAAGTAAGGTTTCAACTTTGCCACCTCCTTAGAATGAAGTTTTGGATCCTTCTTATCAAACGTCTCTATGAGTCTCTCAGTAAACTCAGTATAAGATGTAATCTGAGCATGCCCCATTATGATCATCCCATGATGCCACCACTTATGTGCAACTCCATCAAGGTGCATAGTAGCATATTTTATGGATTCTTCTTTTGGTATGAGATTTAGATTGAAGTATGTGTCCACCCTTTGAATCCATGCTCTTGCTGAAATATTATCAGACTCATCAAAATAAGGAGGGGTAAGTTTTCCAACTTTCCTTCATAAGTCATTATGATGTTCTTTATTGCCCCTATTGGGTGTATGCCTCATCCTAAGATCTATATAATCCTGAAGTGATATGTCATGCTGGAAGCCAACCCTACATCAATTTAATCCTGTCTAAATTGATCTTGCAACTCAACTAAGGTAAGCTCCTGATTGGGTTGTGTCTCTACTCTTGGTGGAAATGTAGGCATAAGAGGCCTAGCCATGGCTACCCTATTCTGTTGATTGGCTGCTCCACGTTGACCCATGTCATTTTTTTGCCCATTATTGCTCTGTTACCTCCATTGTTGACTCCCAATCGATTTAGCCCCTCAACCAACTGTGCTAGACCCTGATTGGTTTCCTGGTGTCCCCTAACCATAGCATCCAAGAGAAGCATCATCTGATTTGGTTCAACATTTTCTCTTCCAGCTTCTTCACCCTTTTCACCCATGTTTTTGGAACTTGTTGATTCAACTGAATGTGATTCAAGTGTTGTCCCTCTTCCATAGAAGGCCAACCTTCCCACAACTCCTCTTCCTTTTTCCTTATTCTCTCACGGTACCTTCTTTTTCTATTACTAAGGCTCATAGGCTTGCATCATTGACTGGCTGGTAGGAAGATTTGCGCTTTGATACCATTGTAATGACCACCCCTGATTTTTTTTTTTTGAAGATACAGTTTGCTGTTTGTTTTGTTTGCTGATGTATTTGTGTGTGTAATTTTCATGCTTTGCAACATAATAAAGCCTTTCTAAATAATGCATTGAAAGGGAAACAAGGAAATAACTTCTTTCTCATTTAGAATTTAGAAACATAACAATGCATGAATACAAACAAGTTCATAGAATTTTCTGATTTAAAATGTAAATTCAGACCTGTTACATGTATAGTAGACTTGATAACCCTCAGCAACAACAACTATACTTTGCACAACTCACACACAAATCAGATTTGTATGTCGCCCATGAACCCATGCATCCTCATACCCTTAGAAAGCAGCACGGAAGCCAAAAGATTGAGTATTCAGATCTAAACATCAGCAGACCTGCCCTTGCACACTTCCCAAGAAGGGGACAACCTCCCAAGTAGGGTGATTTGCTCTCATAAATCCAACCTCCCCCAAAAAATACAAACAAGTGCTTGAGATATGGCGTGAAGATGAGAAGTTTCCAATGCAACAATGCCCAAAAAGGTGTGCCAAGTACAAATGGAGCTATGAGAGAATGTAACCTTCAACGTCTGGTAAAATGAGTTTCCAGAACTTCTAAGAATACAGATCAGACTTAAGAAAATAACCAAAATTGCCACCTAACACCATTGAAAGAGCCAATAACCAAACAATACTCTCAACATCAAATACACACCATAAAACCTCAAAACCCACTTCAAAATCCCAATAAAATGTTCATCATTTCATCACCGAAATACTGTAAAACAGAACTTTTTTGAAGCCCAACGATGATCCTTGAAGTAGAACCACTCCAACCAACTTGGGTGGATCTCTCACCATCGAAACCAGTGCTAGAAATGAGGGTTTTTTTTCCTCAATCAACTGCAATTGAAATCTGGAATCATTCCAGCATAGTCTCCTCAAGTTGCCAAAAAATCCATATGTAAATGAGAGCTCAAACTCATATTTATAAAGTGAGGGAAGAATTAGGGAAACTTGCATTTGAATTTGAATATATTTCCCTCTCATTTCACTTTATGAAATGACATGAAACTACCTCAAGAGGGGCGTCCAACTTTTTGCCTCCAAAATTCCACTTTTTTTTAAAAAATTTAAAATTGACATTAAGCCCAAACTAGGCGTCCCACCTTATGAGGCATAATATTAGCCTTTAAAAATTATAAATAAACCTCTTTTCTAGGCATCCACTTGAAATACATGGCCCCTCTTTTAAAACAACATTGTGCAACTAGGACAAGGGGTCCTTTTTATTTTATTTAATTCAAAATATCTCCCTTGGTGTCTATGCTCATAAGGAAACTATTTCACTTTTGTTGCCTTTTGAAACAATGCCTAAGTCATTGCATTGGGTTCAAAGGTACTTTTTACATGACCCCCTAACTCCTTCACTTAAGTTAAATAAACTTTATTAAAATAACTTAAGTGAGAAGTACAAATAATAATTAAATCGAACCTTGGCCACACCAACGCACAAATTGGACATGGATACTGCTGAAGTAGCCTTGGCCAGGACTAGCTACCAAAAATAGACTTACTATTTATAGCAACTGTTAAAAATAGTAAATACTCTAAATCACCAAACTGGCACAAAACATTAGAGTTCACCTGACAATTGCCACACATTGCCCAAATGTGAAACCTTGCACCGCATTGCTGCCAAGACCTATTATTAAATATAGTACTTACTTAAAATAGTGAGTCAAAACCAAACTAGCCTGAATGAGGACACCGAAAATGGGGACATTACATTCTTCAAGAGGGTTTTCGTCCTCAAGAAGGCTGAGATGGACCAAGTCCAAATCTCCAAAACCATATAGGGTTTTCTCAGATAGAAATATCAAAAATAATAAGCTCCACATCCCAAATGAGCTCTCATCCCCCTTTTTATAAGCTTTTTAGGAAACTTTCCAGAAACTCCCTTTTAAAATCATTTTATTAATTTATTAAGCCTTTTAACTCCAAAAAGTGATTTAATTTACTTTTTAAACATTTCCGGCACTTAAAGTCATTTTTAAGTGTCTGAACATTTAAAACTTTTCGTTCTCTTTCCAATGAGCTATAACATTGAGGTGCCCGATAAATTATTTTAATTTAAATGGCAACCTTAGTGAAATTAATTAAATATAGCTCAGTAATACACCCAATTAGTGGCAATGGTCGATATGCATTGGAATTGAAATCTGATTGCGTAGGAGTGATCTCGATGATGAAAGATGATAAACAGACCCAACTCGGTGACTTACTATAAATAGATGCTCCCTCCACGAATCTTGGAGCCCAAATCGGAAGCCGGAAATTACATATAAAAGTGTCATATGACTCCTCTAAACCATCTGAACTCACTGGTAACATCAAACTACCCTTTGTACAAGCCGACACAAACCCAGAAAATCAATGACAATTGCACTAGTAGAGAACCTGAAAATGGGGACATTACATTAATTAGTTAGTTAGCTCGGCTGGAGTAGCTGTTGCATTGGGAAGGAAAAGCTAGAATTAAAAGGTAGATCTGATTCTTCTATATAAAACTGCCATATTTAGTTCTATTAGGGAGCTTAAATACCTAGGTATTTGTTTTTGCAACCAACAATTTTTTTGCCCAAACATGTGACATGATCCTATGGGACTCCCTTAGGTATGTCCCTATGTCACTCCAATTCCTTCCCTTGGTGCTGCTCTCTGATTTATTTTCTCATAATTTCAAGACAATTGTTGTATTGTCAACATATGTCATCTCTCTTCCCATACGGCAACAACAAGAATTGTTTGTGGAACCAACTCTCAGGCTGCATCTGACAAAAATATAGACTACAAGCCTATACCTACATGTGGATTTCAATACCATTAAATCTCCAACAAAGAAAAAATGCAATCCAGGCTACAACCATTGCATTGGTTTTTCAGTAATTCATCATCTAAAAAACACACCAATAGTTGACATGGATTTTTTCGAAGACCTGTTCACATGGAGAAACAGATGAAAGGGCATAAACTACATCTCTGTGAAAATGGACATAATTAAAATATGATAAGAATGAGCTTCAGCTAAAAGTCAAACTGCAGCCCTGCTTCATGATTCTGCCCTTTTGGGTTACTGGCCTATTCAGCTGGAAATTACCCCAGGAAGCAACAAGCAAAGAGCTCAATGAGCTTTGCTAAAGCACAACCCAAAAAGAATAACAGCTTCTGGTAAGCAAGTAATGCTAAAACATTTTTAAGGTTGAAGTTAAGGAAATTGTGTTTTCAGTCTAACAAGAAAAAGTCCCAGGTTCTTATGTGTTTCCAGCTGTGCTTTATTAAAAATTATGGCCTTTAGTCAAAACAGATATGTGGGTATTTTAGAGTAATATTGGTGGTTCTAAAGTTTATTAATATCACAAGATTGGTCAGGATTCCGAAGGTAATGCATGCAGAATTTATGGAACAATACCTATCTATTGCCTTGCGCAACCTGGTCTGTAAAATCCTTTTCAATTTAATATCTAGGAGAATGAAACCATCTCTTCCCTGATAATATCAAAAGCACATTCTGCATTTATTCTCAATAGTTAGATCACTGAAAACATTCTGGCTGTTCATAAAACTTCCACTTGCGCAAGACCCATAAATGGCCATAAATTCTCGTGAAATTGGATATTATCAAAAAATTTTAACAGGTGCAGTTGGAGTTTCATATCAATTTTTTTTTCTGAATTAGATGTCACTGGTACAGTTGGAGTGTCATCTTACAAATCTGTGAAGAATTTAGATTCAATGAAGAGAGTATAGCTTGGACTAATAGTTGTGTGACTTGTGTCACAACAGTCATTGTATCTCTCTCAATGGTGAAGTTGGAGCCTTATTTCACTCCTAGTGGACTTAGGCAAGAATTATTGCTTTCTGATAGCTAGAGGCAAGTTGCTTGGTCCTTCTGCAATGAAAAGGGGCTAGAGATACTCAGTTTTTCAGTTTGCCAATGACACACTATCACTAGTATTTACACTAATTGTGCAGGACATCAAAACGCTTGAAACCATGGGTAAACAAATATGAGGCAGCCTCAGAACATCAAATCAACAAGGGAAAATCGAATACCCCATTTTTTTAGTAACACAGGCAAATATCCTATCACCAATTTTGGTTTCCACATTCATGGCTACACAATTGTAGCACACTCCCTATCCATGTTAGACCTCGTAGTAGCCATTGTGTTGTGACTAGCCATTGCGGTTGACAAAGAAGGTCTTGGAAGCTCTCACATCTCCTTGCCAATGGTGTCACTTGATCTTACATCATAGTGGTATCATGATGTATTAGCACCTCATCCAAAATATCATGATGTGCAACCTCAATCAAGGATTGTCTTTTTGTTCTTGTACTTGCACACAAGAGCATTTCACGAGTCACTTACATACATTTACACATTGATCTCCTAGAATATAGAATTCAAACCACATGTTTTCATAACCAACTCATCATCCTATCTATCAAGGACAACCTCCCCATCTTGCCTACTCTCGAGGATGACATTATTCTCATCCACTTGTCAAGCCGTAATGCTTAGCTTATTAGAGTTAATTCATTATGCATGTATGTGGAACCTACGAGTTCCAATAATACAAGTTGTAAGTGTTGTTGAGAAGTTTGTAATTCCATAACAAACTTTCTCAACTATAAATAAGCCTATGTTACAATACGAAAATATTGCAATAAACAACAAATGTTTTCATATTATTATAGTCTTGGCAAAAGATAGGGATTTAGTTGGTGAAGTTGTAGGTGATATACTTGGAGATATAATTGATGACACAACTGGCGATTCGGTTGGAGACATTGCTGTTGGAGAAGACATGATAGTAGTTGCTGTAGAAGATCTTGTCCGTGAGTCTTCTCCCTTCAAAGATTGATCTTTGTTGAGGCTTTGTGGGATACAATTATCAATTCCATTGGAAGTGATATGTCATCTATATGATGCATTAAGCTTAGACAATGCATGGGTAGTGCAGAGCATTTTGGCCCTCGATTATTTGATGTGCTTGCTCATTAATCTATCTCACCACACTTGTCTCTCACTTCTCTTGTAGATTTCACCGTAGTTGGTGACATGGTGCTTGTGGAAAGCTTCATGAGTGAATCCCTCTACTTGGTTCATACCTGGACTATGGAGAATTTTGTCTGTAGTTATCACATATTTCAACCTACCTTCGACTTCTTTCTCAATTCTATCATCATTGTTGTAGATGCTTAGAATCTTCATTTGCAGCTCAATGAGTAGTGTGAGTTTAGCAAACTTCCTAAAGCATTTTTACAGATAGCTTTGTTTTTCGCAATATTTTTCTCCTAGCCATCTTGGCCTTCGATCCATTTCTGCCACTTGTTATAATTTGGCTAGAAAACCTATGTTTGCATTTGTGTTGGTGTAGGCTATCATAAGACAATGCATAATTAATTGGGAGAGGCGTTGAAGATGTGTTCAAAAGATTAAAGCAATTTTTCGTTAGTTTCCATTCAAAATTTTTGCCTAGCATCATGTATGTTGACCTAGAATAATTGAATCATACCATTCAAATTTTGACATTCATCTGAAGTTTTAGGAGTCTTAGAACTTTGAAGGGCTACTTGGTGCTATGGCATTGCCTATTTAGACAGTATATTTCATGGTGCCCTACCACCTAAGGTTTCTATTCAATCAAGGGCAGATTGACTAATTGCACTTCCTAGGGACAAACTTTTCTACCTCAATTCTGCGTGGGTATGTGGACGAATAGTGGTGTGGATGGCAAGATTCAAATTTGCATAGGTAGAGCCCACATGGTTGAGTTGAGTCATTTAAATTAGTAACTTGTTTTTTTAGTTTAGTTTTTAAAGTCTATGAGTGTAGATTGGGTGTCTAATGGTAGCTTTTAAGATTGAAGTTAACTTTTAATAATTTCATAGTGGTAGATTGTTATTATAATTTATTGTCTTGTTATTGCACGTTTAGTGTCTCAAAATGTCTTATTAGTTCTTATAGAGATGTTTTATGTCAGTGTAAAAATCCAATAAAAATATTGTATGTTGTCAAAATCAAGTCATAACATTTTGTTTGGAATAGGTTCCATTTTTCCTTCTTCAATGTATGAGTTGTTAATTGTTGTGTAATCAAAAAGTATATTTATAAGAATCTAAATGTGTTGAAAAACAAAAATAAAAATTACTTCAATCGTAATTTTACACACTATTGCTTGTATATGATGTCCATCTTGTGGGGGGGATTCTAAAATTGAGGCACAAAACCAAATTTGCTAAGTAGCAAACCAATTGGAGGATAGAGGCACAAAGGTTGGAGGACAAGCAACATCCTCTAGTTAGTCACTATTGACGAGGCTGCAAAGTTGTATTAGTGGCAAGACAATTTGTGCCAAAATGACTAAAGCTAAGATTGGTTCCCAAGTGGCAATGATAATCGTCTCATAACATTTGTGATTGGAGTGGTAGTGTTCTATAATGATGGCTACACACACAACAATGAGGAATAAGTCCTTAAAATGTTTAGTGTGCATTTATGATTGGACATGTTTGTCCCCAACCACAATTGTTGTTTGTTTGTGATTGGATGTGTTTGTCCCCAATCACATTTGTTGGATGATTATGATTGGATGTCTTTGTCTCCAATCATAATTGTTGTGAACAGATGCACGTGTCCCTATTCATAAATTCGATGATGGATAGATGTGTTGTCCCTATCCAAACTTGTTGTATGACCTCTAATAGAAGTGTTTGTCCCTATCCTTGGTTCCATGGGTAGATGCACTTGTCCCTATCCTTGGATAAAGTCTAGTAAGGTCAATCCTACTGAAGAAGCATAGTGACGCAAGTTCCACTATTATTTATCACGAGCAGATGTATATGCCTCTTCTCTTACATTGTGTTTATGATGAACTAGTAATGTGTTCATCAAGTGTTGTTAGTCCACCTACCCCCATTTTGAGCATGATGGAATAAGGGGAAGTGTTGAAATCCATTACGCATGTATGTGGAACTTGTGAGTTCCAATGATACATGTTGTTGTAAGTATTGTTGAGAATTTTGTTATGGAATATCAAACTTCCTCAACTATAAATAAGCCCTGTATTACAAAAATGTTTACATGGTTCGCATCCATTCCTCTATAGAAACATAACCAAGGAGTGAGGCCTTTCTAGTGGAGCATGCCACCTTGATTCTTGTGCAAGAATCTCTATACTTTGGAGGTCCATGGGTCCCAAGTACTATCCTCTTGGCCTTTGCAATATTCACTCTTGTCCTCATATTTGGGGTTCCACCTCCTTTGCCCTCAACCCTGCTAGAGTAACCTCCTCTATTTTAGGACATTCATGAATACGATTCCTTGTCAACCTTGCTACCTCTACACCTTTTTCCTCACCTTGAATAGGCCATACCCTCTGCAATGTCAAAGCTAGAACTTGCAATTGCAGCTCTCGGGCATGTCTCACCTTAAATTGGGGCAAGTCCATTAGTGTTGTCAAATATGGTAATCTAAACTGAATTGAAACTTACCCATGCGGTTAAGATTCCACCCAACAAATAAAATGTCTTGTTAGCTTTTGCCCACTCTCTTGCTTTCATAGTAGAAGGCCAAGAAGGCCATGTGTCCATTCTCCTTGAGTATGAGATCCATACAATATTTCTTCTTTGCATTGTGTTAATCTTTGAGATCTAACCAAAGGCCCCTAAGCCCAACACTTGATCTAGGGTAAACTTGTATAGAATGATGTCTTTGTGGTTCAGTACATGGGAAACCTCTCATGTATCCATACTAAAAGCATGATCATTAGCTCAATCCCTAGGTGCTTCCGTGCTAATATGAAATATATATCATGCCACAATTGTACCCACATGCTCACTCCCATGTTATACATTGTGCTCTTCTCCAAGGCGGCTTGACACGTTGCAATAGCAAACAATGGGATTCCTCCTTTTGATTTGTGACACATCACTCATGTCACCATAAGCCCTATAATGATAGTGGCCTCTTAGATATCCAAAATGATCAAAGCATACATATCCCTCTGTCAAAGTAGGTATTATGTGAATGCTAGCAATTTGATGTAGTAGCCTATTGGACCAGGGCTTGCCTCTTTTCCATGGTGGAAATCCCAAAGTGGGGGATGTATTCATTGTTCCCCACCTTATAAATTCTTAAAGGTGCTTGTGTGCTAAGCTGGTCTTTGTAACTAATTACTAACATAAATGAGGAAAAATGTCATTTCTGTAATGACTACTCATTGAGGTCATGCTGGATATGATTAAAAACCACATATATCAAATCCCACAAACAATAAAAATCTAATAAAAGTGCCCCTGAAAGCCTTCACCTACATCTACTAAACATGGATTGATCTGTTTTTTTTTTTGTTTTGGACCATTCATTCTGTGGAGTACATTTTAATTTGCTGTGTGTCTTGATCCTCCTTTATTCCTTTTACACTACTAGAATGCAAGGGCAAGAAAACTTAGAAAAGACCTTGTCATTATTTAGAGCCTTTAGTATCTCCTCTCTTTTGCTTGATGAGTTATCTTCTCTCTCCTTTTGAGTATCTTGTTGTTTTCCCTTCTGGAAAAAAAAGCTAATTGAAACAAATGTAGCTAGAAGTCAGAGTTGCCTATTTTTAGGCATCCATAAATCTAGATCTCCATTCCTGGTCGAAGTCTCTAGATCTCTGTATTTCTAGTTTAAGAGGTTAGATATGTTCAACAGCGTTACCAGGATCAGCAATTAATGACCAAAATTATGATTATTTACCAAGTAATATCTGAGCTGATATTTTTCAAAACAATTGCTAAATCACCTTTTTGAATGCTTCCCATTAATTGCAAAAAAAAACACAAAAAAGTTGCAGGCATCAGAACAACATTAATTATAAACTACAATTTCATTTTTTTGCAGGAATCATAACATTTTAAGCATTTTTCAATTTTCCAATTATTTGTTTATCTTGATTTCAATGTTTGCAGACCCTTTTTGAATAAGTGCTGTTTGCAATGTTGTTAGCACTGATTTTTATAACTTTGAAATGCTCCCAGTAAAGGAAGGTCGTGTTCTGTCATAACATTGGGAGATAATATTTTGAGGGTATTCTTCCTCATTTCTCATAACATTGGTGGAGCTTGAGTTTAGTAGTCTCGAAACTCCAGTTGGTAGCAAAGTTTTAATCAAAAAAGAAAAGAAGTTTTCATACTACACCTTATGTTTTTTCTTCCCTGTTTTTAACTTATACTGTCTTATATAAAGATTTAAGCTAGCCTTTTATGTAGGTTGATTAATTTTTTATTCTGTTCTTTTACATAAATCAAGATGATTCTATGGTGTAACCTGTTGGCGTAACAACTAACACCTCTGGAGTACAAGTTGTTATGAACAGCCTATGCACACTACGCAATGAGTGCTCTTCGAATTATGGAGGGGAAGCTCCCTCGATGTACTTTGACAAATATACTTTGCAAAGGAAAAATAAGCTAAAACTACTTCCTGTCTTTTTGTTTCAGCTGCTAGAGGCACAAGACTTTCTTGAAAGAACTTTTACGTTGCAGCTGAGTTTTCTCTGGTTTCGCAAATCAACTAAACTACAACTTATATCTATCCAATCTCCTCAGGAAAACAGAGCAAGAGGAAACGGAGCAAGGTTTGACTATCTGACGATAAGCGGGTTTAGACTCTCTACTTGAAGGCAAGGTGGGCACAACTATCATCTCAATCTAAACCAACTTATTGGGCACAACAGTTTTAAGAATTTACCAAGGCGATCTTATGGAACCCTAGGTGGTGTAACACTCGATCGAATCAGCAAAGCCTTCACAAAACAGCCTTTATCTTTATAATCTCACGAAACCCTAGGTGGTATAACCTTCAATTATATTGATAAAGATTCACAAAACAGATTTATTGCTGCAACTTCTCGAAACCCTAGGTGGTATAACGATCGATCACAACAGTAAATTAACACAAAACAGCCTTATCACTTTAATCTTTTGGAACCCTAGGTGGTATAACAATTGATTTCAATGATAAAGATGTTCAAACAGATATATCTAATCTATGGAAAGAATTCAGCATCACAATCTTTCGAAACCCTAGGTGGTATAACAATCAATTGCAATAGTGAAGACACATGAACAAATACGAAAAAGAGTAATATTGAGGGCAAGGTGGGCACAGCATATATTCCTCTCTCAAGCAAAAGTTATTTACAAATGAGCGTAAGCTCTTATTTATATACATCAAGGTGTAGGGAACCCTAAAATCACCTTGTGTTATCTATAGTTCCTGCAATGCATGCAAGCAATGCGCCCAACCCTAATTAAGCAAACTATACAGTTAACTGGGCAACTACCCTCAGTTTAACTGAAACATCTAATCTAAAAATGGACAATTGTGCGAGCATGCACGTCCTTATTAAAACAAGTTAACTGGAAGACTATCATCAGTTAACGAAAACCCTAAATACAACTCCAAGTGTAAGAAGGCGATTCTCAGAATAGATATGCATGTGATGACAACCCCGCGTTAACTGAAAAGGGTAACATCCAGTTCAACTCGGTGTGTAATGTCTATTCTGAGAAGTGGGAACTGAAGTTCACTATGTGTGATCTCGAGCAATCAACCCCTCAATGAGATTGTTGACTGTGTCACTGTCCGGAGCGATGAGACTCTGATGAAGGATGCTATGTTGATGCAGCATGTCCTCACCAGCTGTGATCTGAGACTGAAGTTCCCTTCTGCTCCTCGTTGCTTCATCGAAAAGTGTTGACATGACTGTAAGCTGAGTAATCTTACAGCCAACTGTCTCCCCACTGAAAATGATATGAATGAGTGCCTGGAGTTCTGATTGAACATCTGTAAGCTCCGTGACTTCACCCTCAATCGATATGACGCGATAGCGAGATACAAAAGAGTCCTCTCTAGCCCGGTGCGGTGGCGTGCTCTCTACTCTGGAAGAGCCCAACTTCGATGTAAAGCTGTCTTCTATCT
>VDFB02032319.1:0-21551 GCA_007258455.2 Sequoia sempervirens | reverse complement strand
TTCTTCGCTTGTTTTAACCATCTTTCTGCCATTTTCTTCTGACACTTGTCCACATCAGCATCGAACGCTTGTGCACACTGCTCCATAGAAACAACTAGGCTGTTTGGATTTTGAGGAATGCCAAAACTCCTCTCGATATCCACGGGTTTGAGACTGCAAATGACCCGACCGTCAACTGACGCTATCTCACGAGTAGTCGGATTGTAATGCTTAATGCAAGCCATCACAAACTCAACACAGTGAACGGAGATAGGTATGGAAGCGGCCTCTAGTAAACCAGACTGCTCAATATTCCCCGAATGATCGAACTCTCGATTTTAATCGGGTCTAGTATCGGCCCGCAATACTTTGTGAAGATCTCGGTTTCAATCCAACTCGCTGGAAATCATGAGTAAGGACGGTTTTGGTCCGTGATTCAAGCCGAAAGTGAATCGTGAGATTTGAAAAAACTCGCCTGATCAGAACTCGCTATGTTCTCACAAGATTGAATCTAAAAAATAGCCTGCAAGAGTTAAAAATAGCCTTTCAAAGAATTATTTTCAGCGAAAAATCCGAGATATGGGTTTTGTCCAGAAAAGGATTCTAAGACAACCCAGAAAGTCAGATTTGCGAAAATTCAACTTCTACTTGATTGTACAAAGATTTTCACTTGAGAAAATTAGCAATTCGAGAACGAATGTTCTGAAGCTAAAATTCGTGAAAAATCAAGCGCACAAATTCAACTCGAGGAAATTATACGGAAACGATCCAGATACTGAGACTTGCCAAATTCGCCAATTTCAGGAACATGCACAATGTATATTATGAGAAATCTGAGATTTAAAGGATGCAAAAGACGTTTTTTGATGTCTTCTTCTATGAAAATCGCCCAAGATTTCTTTGAATAGCTGATATTTGTGAACTTGAATCTGCAAAAAGATATGTTAAATGAAATCGCCCCTGTGAATTGATGAAGATTTCACCTCTGAACTGGAAGAATTCGCTTTGGAATTGAAAACCACGAATTGCTCCTCTTGAAATTTGCGCCTTTTTAATGGAAGAAATTCGATTTCCCTTGAAGAAAATACGAATTTGCATGAATTTGAGATTTCGCCTTTGTTTGTTAAATACGCCTTTGAAATTCAATTCGCCTTTGAAACCTCTGAAGAATTGCGAATTATTTTGGATTTATTGAATATGCCTTTGAGGAATTGCGAATTACTTTGGATGAATTTGCGCCACTTTCTCCTTCTGAAGAAATACGAACTTGCTTGAACTTACTTTGAATAATAAAATTCGATTTCTTTGAATATGAATTTTCAATTAAAAACCACGAATTTCTCTAAAGATGAATTTGCTCTTGAGAAATACGAGTTTTCTTTGAAAGTTTGTGAAGAATAATGAAGATGGCGCCACATATAAATAAGAATAAATTCGCTCACTTAGCAACTGCAAGAATTCATAAACCCTAACCAGAATAGAAAGCCTCTGATTGGTTGCCTTTCAGTTCGACTGCCACTGTCTGAAGTTCAAATTTGAAAATAATAATAAAATAATTATTATCATGTAATGGCGCCAAAAATAGAAACACCATCTAAAAATAGACATATTCCGAACTTCAGTTGACAAACTGGTTGAAGCTCTGAGATTCATCGTCATGCTTCCACGACTTCGAAAAGTCATCACATGAGCAAATTGGCGTCCATTTGCTCAAGATACTTCATTTTTAATTAAATCCCTATTTTATAGCTGACAGCACTGTCGCGACTGGCCAACTTCGACACTGGTTTCCGGATGACTGGGTGATGCTGAGACTGATCTGAGATAATCAGCGGAAAGCCTACTGAACAAGGAAGAAATGTGCAGCTGGGAGACACAAGCTATGAGCTATCGTTTAACCCTTGAAAAAGATTAGGCACTTGATTAGAATTGGCACTACGGGTTCGGACTTAGCCATTTTCTAAACTGCCATCACGACACTTCAAGCGGCGGCGGCGGTGAGCGGTGAACCTGGCGTCTGAGGCGAAGCTCGGCGGAATATTACGCATCGGCGCTCACCACGGCGGCTAAAGTGTTAAGGGCCTCAAAAGAAAAGCGCCCCTGGCTCAAGGTTGCACTTTTGTCATTTCGACGAAAATCAAACGTCATCAAAAACACCCTACTTTGATAGTTGATATCTGGAGCTGGGATGACCCGATTCAGGCATTATCTGTTTTAACGGACAGCCAGGAGGGCTCTTAAGAGAAGTCACTGGAGGTATCGAGGCAAGAAAACTGCTTCTAAGACCTCAAATTCTCCAGTGCGTATTTTTAATATGTTTACCGCTCCCAGACTTAGCCATTTTCTGGACGTTTTCGGACATCTTCACCTTGTAATATTACACCAAAGACCTCGCACGCACGAGCGACTGCCAAATGCTGAAGGCTGACGGCTATGCTCGTTGGATAGATAAATTGATAACGCTCAATAGTCGTGAAGACTTCGAACGCGAACAGGCTCATCTGACCAGTCTAAAGGCTAGGCGCCTTAAGACCATAAAAATGCACCGAAAACCATTTGTTGGTTCCGCCCGTAAAATTACGTCCTTGGTAGAATCCTACCTTACGACCGGGAGCGTCGGATGCGACAAAGGCGAATGATGCGTTGCGGAGCTAGGCTAGTATATACTCGATGCGTGAAGACTCGTACGCAAATTCGGCATCGGGGTCCTTTAGGCGGCCCACGGCTTATACTTACTGCCCGGGCATAGCGGAGCTCAAAAACATGAAAACTCCATTTTAAGCTGTTCTTCGGACGTCTGCCGCCTGAACTCTGAGAGTCGGATGACTATGCTTGATATCTCGTCGGATAAGCAGACTAGCTGTGAACAAATTGAATGTCTTCGGCAATGAAACTGACAAGTTTTACCCCTGCCTTGAAATGGGCGCCCTCAGGCTAGAGGCGCGCTTTTGCCTGAAAAGAACAAATTTCTCATCTCCTAAAATTTAGGGATTTTTACTTCTGTCGCGATTTGCCGGAGCTGTGAGTCTCGGAGCGCCTCGCTGGATAGCTCGACGGATAGCCAGGCTGATTCTGAAGAGATTGACTGTATGCTTGAACACTTCAGACAAGATCTTGACCTCCAAAAAACTGGGCGCCCCTGAGCTATACTTGCACTTTGAGGCTTTTCCTCTGAAAAATCTCCATGATTTGATCACTGAAAACTCTGTCTCGATCATTGAAATGACCGTCTGAAATATGAAATGCCGTCGTGAGATGCTCCTCCATCGTGAAAATCTTTATTTTGAGTCTCTTCTTCAGGTTCTGACCAATATAACTGACTTTGACTGACAAATATTGACAAAAACTCCATGCTTGACATTGCCCAAAACGGTATTTTACAACATTTTAGCGAGGTTTAGACTTTAAAATGCAAAATGCCTTAATGAAGCAAAAAATTTGGTTTGGGTACAACATAACCAAACATTGCACTTTGTGGGTAAGTGTAGTGAAAGCTGCTTGACATTTGCTGTCATGTATATTAGCATGAAATAAACAAACTAATTTAAATGCTGTGTTTTTGTTACTGGTATGAACTTATGCTGAACTGTTTTTTGTATCTCTATTGCTCATAAGTTAGAGAGTTTTAATTTGGGATGGTAAGTCATTTGTGATGGTAGGCATGGAAGGGTCACATATTCTTGTCTTGTTTTCCTGTTAAATTTTCATCTGATATTTGATGTAAACTTCATTGTAATTGGATCGGTTTTTGGTTGGAATGTTTCACACAAACAGTTGTCTTCACTTTGTTATGCAACTGTAATTGCTTTTATTTCTTAAGGTAATAATGAACACTGAAAATAATAATATGATCACATTTTTCTCTCACTATCATATTGTGATTCTCATGTGTTATTGGGTTTTCAGCTATCATCTGGCAGAGAAAAAAATGAGTTGCGTCGAGGGACCTATAACGGGAATAAAGTTGGAACAATTTATATTTGATACTTTTCCTTATGCTCCTTCAATGGCTCTCTTTGAGGTTAGTTCATGTTGGTCTTTCTTTTTAGATCATAATTTGTTCTCATCTGGTTCAAATACATTAAAAATCGTATGCCATAATGCTCTGTTTACCATCATGTATTAAAAATGTTGATGACATTGCACTCATTCTTAACAAACAGATTGTACGAGAAGAAGAGTTTGCCCCTGTTAAAAACGCAAATGGTCAGGCAACTGACACACCTGAGACTGCACGACTTCTTGTTCTCCATCTTCATACTCGCTGGGTTATTGCAGCTGGTGGCTTTGTTACACATTCAGTTCCTTTATACTCAACTGGTATGGCATTTTTCATGTCAGAAGTTTTTATCAATTCTTTTTGCTACTTCCTATTTCTTAGGTAATGATATGTTGAGTGCAAACTAAACATGTATCATAGCTTGTTAATAATATCAAGAAAGTTTAATGAGAACTTAGAAGGTATTGAACAATAGTGATAATGTAGTTGTATCTTGTGAAACAAATTGGGCTGGATTATGAAGCATCTGTGTACATGCATATATACATATATTTTTCAAGATGTCCATAACCAAATCATTGATAATTGTCCTTGTCAATTGTCAATTTTTGAAAAAATTTACATACCGTCTGAATAAAAGTCTGTGGCATGGTAAAACAGCATAGATTGTCAAATCAAGATATCCTGTTGGGCAATTATCTGAGTTAAGATTATATAAATGAAAGATAATTTCCACTTTTGGTTACAGCATATAACAGAGCTATCAGTATCAGAGACAAAGAAACCATAAACAAGGTGTCACAAGGAACAAGCATTATTTCCATCTTGGCCAATGGTCTTTGTTTTTTCACCTGGCAGCTGGAAAGTCAAAATTTGGGAGTCAAAGCCACTTTTCAAGTATAGTTAGCATATTTATCCACTTTACTAACATGTAAAGATGCAGATTCTGTCATCCCTATGGGGGAGCAGCGAGCTTCTAGGAATTGAGTGTGGTGGCCATGAATATTGTATTTGCTGCTGTTGCACTTATTAGTTCTTAACCTAGTTCTTGATCTAAGGCTATGGTGTTCCATTGCTCACCTGTTGAAGGTTCTTTGCTAATATTGCAAGTTGATTTTAGAAATTACTTAAATGAGCCACAAGTTTTAAGAGGTGCTTCAGCTTAAGGACAACCTTAAAGATTATTTGAATCTACAAAATATTGTCAATTATGCTATAGCAAGGAAATTACATGCATGTGTCATGGACTAATATTAATTCTTGAATTGCATGATCTTTTAATTTCCATAGATGAAATAATGCCTCTACTTTTAGCATGTGCTATCAACTAGTGTACAATCAGAGCCTAATCCTAACCAAAGCAACCATTCTTTTACAGTTTGTAACATCAGCCATCCATTTCTACGACTCTTTAGTATTAGGATGCTGGCAGAAGGTGTGGACGATACTTTCAGCTTGACTGCCAATAAGCTAATGGTAGTTCAATGCCAATTGCTTCTTGTTTGGTCCCTGGAACTAGCCCAGGATGCATTGAAGACTAATCAAAAGTGGGCTTCTTTGTCTGTAAGGCGATCCTTGCAAATTTCTTCTTCTAAACTTTCAGGATACTGTCCCTATTTTTCTTATTTTCTACAACTATTGATGGGCTTTGGAAGTTAGTTTATGGAAAGGTTAGGACACATTCCAAACCTAGCCCTTTCATCATCTCCTGATAGCTTGCAGATCAAGCTTGTTTCACATGGAATCTGGCCTAAAGTCAATTTTATTCATGAATCAAAATCTTAAAATTTGAGGTAATCAACTTAAATTTGGTTTGATAGTCTTGTAAAGAAACTCCCTTACAGATGTACGAGGGAGATCATAATTTATTTTATTTTCTTTCCTTTATTAGCTGTAGGATAAAATGGCTATTATGAAAAACTTGATGCTTTCCAGAAACTTGGACTTTAAAATAATCTGAGATGACACAAAATTAAATATCATGACATCTAGGTCTTATTCTTTCGGCTTACCTTCCTGTCTTGGGAGAATTATGGTGTGATGTTCTTACTTGTTACTGGTTGAGATTTCAGATTACCAGGCTTCACTGTCTTCTCTTTGGTGTGCAAGTGTCCAAGGGGAAAGGTTGATGACCACAGTAAAGGGCAGGTTAAATTTTTTCATACCCACCGATCACAGTGGCAAACAAACACTAAACTAAATTTGGAATCTTATGATGGTAAAACAAAAAATGCCATATCAAAAGGGACCCAGGTCAGTAAATGTTATCTTTAGTTGTATAAAACTGGTGCAAAAATGAAGTTTTTGCTGTAGTTTTCTATCGCAAGGTTTCAAATTAATGCAAGAACTGTACAAAAAAATCCATACATGTTTAAGAAAACTTGAATCCAATTGACAAGAAAACCTAATCTTAAAATAGCATTTTCAGGCTTCTGGGCAATGAGAATTACAAGTGATATTGGTTGAACTTCAGAAATTTTAAGACATGCAGAAAAACATATCAGGTGTTTTTCTCTAATTGATTTATGTTTCTAATCTTAAGCTTCTTGAATCAGTGCTCATACAGCAGATTCCTCACCTCTAATAACAGCATTGTTTTCTCTCATTTGAGCTATTCTTAATGATTTTTAATTAAGAATCTCCAAATCAGCCCTTGTTTTCTCATTTTGGTCCATTGTGGAGGTTTGGAACAACATTTCATATTTCAGCTCTCAAGTCGGGAATATGAGCAGGAGCTTTTTCAATAGAGTATCTTTTTTAAAATTGCAGACCATGTAGCACAATGCTCATTTTTCACATAATTAGCAGTCAGTTTGGCATATGATATAATAAATATTTTTTCTTTTCCCTCATTTAGGAAATTAGATAATGTTCAAAATTTCAAATACATTGCTAGTGGTATGATCTGGAGGCTCAAGCTATATTTGCTCACTTTACAGAATGTATTTACATATTATTAATTTATTACATTTTTGATTTTAAAGTAATAAACACACATCATACACCAACATTAAATAATTACACCGAAGATACATTTTATATTTAACGTATTTGCGATCAGTTGAACTAGCTATGATGGTTTCAAGATCTGATTTCAGTAGCTATGAAGACTTGAAGAACACATCTCAGTATTTTGATTATTGACTCAACTTTTTTTTTCTTCACATCAAGTTTCTACATCATTTTTCTTTACATCCTGTAATTTTTTTTTTGTTGTTGATTGATTCATGTTATTTCACTTTCTTGGAAAACATTTTTGTTAGAACACTTTGGAGTTTTCTTAAGAAAAATGAGATATAAATAATCTGAATGTGTGCAGGAGTAGAGGTATCACCAATTTGTTCCTATGTGGGAGAAAGCTTGGAAGACATTTGCCGTGGTCGAACTTTCCATGCTCCATCTGAGATTGCAACTTAGGAGGCATTCATATAAGTAAGAGTTGGCAGTATAGTAATGGAGGGAATTTCATAATTCAGTAATGAATATTATTCTGGAGAGGGAAGCAATTATTTTGATATAGAGGTAACATTTGTTTGAAACAATAGCTTTTTGGATGTGTGAGATTTGCATTTTTTTTACTAGTTCAATTTTATATACAAATAAATTCTATTATTTTATGGGCAGAAACTCACATTTACAAAGATCAGCCTTGCCCTTACTGCCTGATAAAAAATATTTTCCCAGCATTAACTTCCCATTGAATCGCTACCATACCAAAGTGACCATTAAGACATGAAAGGTGTACACCCAAAGAACTTTGCAGACCACCATAGTCTAACATTATCAGATTCAGAATAACCATGGCTGAAAAGTGAAAAACATAGAGCAGGCAGAGGTTGCCACTAAAAGATAGAACTGAAATGAAAAAACACACAGGGTCCTGAATAGCCAGAAAATGAAAGAACTTCAAAGTCTTTTTCAAATTTAAGATATGCTATTGAAAAATTTCATATCTAAATAAATCTAAAGCTAGAAATCCCATAAAGAAATAGATCTTTATCAAAAAGTAAAACACTAGGTGAAATCCACAAGGTGACAATTGCATATTTGGAAGTTCAAAGGCAAGACATCTTCTGAAAGGGATAGATTTGCAGAGAAATCAATCATTTTTGAGATTCACTGAAGATCTAAGGCAGAGATCAAGTAAACGTCATAAAGGGATACATCTGTTAGGAAAACCTTTGAGACCATTCATGTTTTTTCCTCGTGTAGCCAAACATTACCATCTTATCAAAGCAAAAACTTGGAGGAAAAAGTCAAAACCCAATCATCATAAAAAGATCAAACTAGAAAAATTGGAGCTCAATTCCTTTCTCAAAATTGGAATTCAGAATGTCAGCTACCTTGAAGATGAGAGGGTCCTTTCTATCTTCCCCTTGTCTATGTTATGTTCCTTAGTTGTAGGGCTTCTAGAAAGCATGCGATCTTCTTGTGGATTAGGTTTAAATCTTTTGTGTCTACAATGTGAATGTACACTGGCCCAGATTGATTGTTTATTTATGGTTCATAGATCCTGCTGTGGGTACATGCTTTTTAAGGTGTCATGGTACTGAAATTTTACATGTAACTCTTTCTGGTTAATACTCAGCAATATTTGCTTTAGAATTTTAAATGATCATATGCAACGTTTTGTTTCAGGTGGTATATTCAGTATTCTTGTTATTATCTGACACTTTTAAAAGCAAAGTTCGCATTTGAAAGATGTCAATTAAAATCTTTCATATCACAGCATGCTTTTTATCTTTTTGGCTTCAAAATTTGTATGTTAAGTTTTATCAGACGGATTCTTTCGTTTTTTGTTGATTTTGCAGTTAAGTGTATTTTAGTGCTTGCCAGCTGGGAGATTGGATCTTGTGGCTTCATCAAGCACCCTGTTCTTTGGTTGTATAAATTTAGCTCTGTACTATGAAATCTGGGCACTGAAATTGGACATTTGAATCAGAGGTCTTAGTGTGCCACTGGTCTTAATGTTTTCTCAGAGGCTTTAGTATTGTTTGCCTAGGTAGCATTTTTCTACTGATACAGCAGCTGCTGCCTTATTTTCGGCTGTTTCAGCCATTAATGAGTTTATTTATACACTGGCGTATATTGCTTTAATTCACTAAATTCTCATTCAGGATGCTATGGTAGGATGTGATTGGTTTTGAGAGCTTAGTTTCTAAGTTATATATATTTTAAATTTATCAAAGCTTTCATAAAAGAACACAAAAGCGCATGCAAAATTTACATTTGAAAATTATCAAAAGGGTTACCGTGACCTTAAAAGAACCCTCCATTGATTGGTTGGTTCTTGTTGAATTGAAACGTACAGGGCAATTTTGGATTTCCAATACTGTATCCTTTTAGCTGATATGATTAGTAATGGCTGACATCATAGTGATTATTGATGTTAAAAATTCTTAATAAATCATTATATTTAATTTTTTAAACAGTTTTCTCACTTTTGGGTGCCTGCCATATATAATGTTTTATGTTAACAAAAAGTTTAAATCTGTTCCTTGCAAGCTGATGCCTTTTGCGGTTATGCATTTGATATCAGTGTTCCATGGGGACCTGTCCTCCCCTCCAAAATCATGGTGTTTCTGAGACATGATGTCTCCAAGACTTGGAGATGGGGATGAAATGTTCCCCTGCTGTGCCCTCACTGCCATCTGGAGGGGGAGGCATCCCTGAGATTTCCCTGCAGATCAGGGGATGTCCTGCAGATGTTTCCCCTTGCAGGCAACATTTTGGGTACTCCCAGCTGTTCTCAGGATGGACAGGAGATGCCTGGGTTTCCCTTGACCATACAAGGGAGGGCTGGCTGTCCCCTCATACCAACAGGCCACTAAATCATTTTTTAAACACTCTAAAGGAAAACGAAATCATTTTCTGGGTGAATTTTCTGCTGCAATTGAGCAGATCTCTTTCTCTCTCTTATATATTAGTTGGTTCTTTGCCTCTTGTAATGCTTATCATTTCCTTGATGCTCAAAACTTCTTCCACGAACAAGGACTTAAATTTCTCTTATACTACTATGTCAAGTTCATGAATCATGACACACATTCAGCGCTCTGTGCTCTCTAACAGCTATGCAGAGAAGTATAACAAATTTACAACAATTATAACCGCACACATCAAACATCTATAAATGCAAGTAGCAGGAATAGGCAGCAATAAAATGATGACTCAATACTTTAAATGGGTGTGATTTTTCATTATATCCTTTCAAAATAATATATTAATAATGAACTAAATAAACCTATTTACTTAGTGCACAACTATAAGATAAGAGCACCTGAGTACCTTCTAAGCTGCCTACACATGATGTTGATGATGCTGTTAAGTACTATGTTATATTATATTTTGATTGCAATTTCCTATTAGTTTTTTTTATGATTAATTTTTCAAGTAGTATATTATATTTGAACAGCTGTCCCCTAATTTTGTTCCATAGTCCCCCCTTCCCAAAACCCATTTCTGTCACCCCCATTCTGCAAAACAATGGAACAAAAGTTGATACTGTTTTGTGATTGTATAGTTTAATAATCATACAATTTCTACGGTAGCCATGTTAAGTATTTGGCTGGTTTGTACATTGTTATTATTTAGTAATATAGTATTTACTCTTTGAAGTTATATGATTGTGGGATTACATTTATTTGTTTAGTGAAGTTGTATGATTACGTGGTATTACATTTTGAGAGCATTTTGTCACCATTATAAATGCTGGGAGGTTGGTCACTTGCTGAATTGAGAAAGACAATTCTTGAAGTTGAATTGGCAACAGGTTTAATGTATTAGGTTTGTTATCCCAAAATTTTTTGGGGCACACATTGATTAATGACAGTGTGCAGAACTTTGTTTCCCTTCCTCCATTTACAGTGGAGGCTTCATTCTACACCGCTAAAGGCTTTGACATGCCTGTTGATGCTTCTACTCGAAAGTTTGAAAGGTTCTTTATTGTCTCTCTTGAATGCTTAAATTATCAGTTTAGTTTTAACTTTCAAGTACCATTTGTGAACTAAGTAGCCGGTCCCAGTAGTGGTTTGGGTTTGGGTTCGGTTTGCCGTTTGGCTTTTTTTTAAATTTATTTATTTATTTATTGTTTCTTCTATATTTGGGGGTGGGGTACGGGAGCAGGGTTCAGTTCGTTAGTACAAAAAAAATGTAAAAATTATATATATATATAAAAACAACAAAACCACCATAAACTTGAATGTCATTTAAAACATGCATGATAAATATTCATCGTTGAAACTTGAATTGTGGTAGCTTGATATACAAAGTCTATTGATGTTAGGTTTCAATTTGTATGATTTTGTAAGAAGAAGCCAATTGAGTAGAGTTATCAACATTCATTAGAAATCATAAGAATTTGTTTAGTACACTAGCCATTTTGATGTCTTCTTGTAGTCTCAAACATTATTTTGTATCGTTGTTACATTGGTCTTGAGAGTGGTAGCTTAATATAGCTCCATAATACAAAATCTGGTTTACTTGTGCAGTGTAACAGTGTCATAGGCAGATTTTTCTTTGAAAGAACCAAAGGGTGATTGCACAATAGAAGTGTATAAAGTATAAACACATATCTTTCTATAATATCAAGGATACTTTTTGAATCTTCCACGCATTGCTAATCTAAAAGGAAAGATCTTTTGCCTAATCTGTATGCAGTGATGCTTTTGACATTGTCAAAAAGAGCAAAATTTCCCTGATGATGCAAAGGCATGGCCAAGCAGTTCTAACTCTCCATTTGAGAGATGTTGGAGAGTACATCAAGTCAGTGAGAACAAAAGTGTGTGTTTTAGTTTGTAGTATTCCTCTAGCTCTCTACAAATGTGTGATAAATTCTTAGTTCAATGATGCAGAACAATTTTTGAAAAAAGAAAGTTGTGTCATAGTCTGTTTTCAATCCAACAAGCAAAAATGAAAGCTTAGCCTCTTGGAATGAAAATGCTTGTTTTCAAAACAAATGAATAAGAATGAGGTAGTTTAGGTGTTTAGAGTGATTTAAAAGTCACTTGTAGGGTTCCCTTGGGCGTGGGTCAAAGTAAGACTCCATAAAACATTAAAAAAGTGCTCAAAAAAACACTTTTTGGACACCTACGCACACGGGTTTTGTCTTGGTTCGCCCGGGTTCTTTAGGTTTCTGCTTGGGCGAATTAGACCTAGAAATGGCGAATCTTGGCCGAACCCACAAGCAAATTGGCCTAGGATCCGAACCAGGAGCGAATTAGAACTTGGACCCTAGCTTCTTCAACCGAATTCGGTAACATAGTTTGTGAATAATGGATATAGTTGGCCTCCCACAACAATTTCTCCAGCAACAATCTTGGAGATGAACTAGGCTGCAATATGCTTTGTCAAAGGTATTGAAAGCTTCTCGCTATGGTGGCATAGAAATAATATTTGGAATTTCAGGCAAATCCGATAAACATAGTTTGTGAATAATGGATATAGTTGGCCTCCCACAACAATTTCTCCAGCAACAATCTTGGAGATGAACTTGGCTGCAATATGCTTTGTCAAAGGCATTGAAAGCTTCTCGCTATGGTGGCATAGAAATAATATTTGGAATATTTAGTTGCCTTTTATCTTCAATTACCTTGTTTTTATGATCAGTGTTATAAGAGTCTAATATGGATATGCAAAGAGCATTCCCTTTATTCCAATATGGGTATGCAAAAAGGATTTCCTTTTCCCAGTTTAGACACTCAACATTGTTAGAAGTGTTTGTTAACACTTTTAATATATTCAAGACTATTCTCTGTACTAGTAATAAAATTATAATTATTTTTTGGGTACATGTTCTTTTCACCATATATCAAAAGCTCATTGTGCTTCTTATTTCCCTCCCTTTCATTTAAAACAAATATATCTTTCTTTATCTTGAAAGATGGTTTGAAGGAGAACTTACAAGTAGTTTGTCATAAGAACTATGAAATTTTCTTGACTACTTCCAAGCGTAGTATGTGTAAATAAATCAACCCTCGCCCAAGGATTGTTAATAACTCCCATTCATCAAGAGTAGTAAATTTAAAATTTATCTCTGTTTGGATTCTAAAAATATAAAACTTTTAAGCAACTTTTCTTAAAATGCATGACATACTGTTTTTGTGATATGCTCTATTGAAAGCACTTGTGATATACCCATGTAGGTGACTGTTAAAATAGACAAAAATTTTTACAGATTAAACCATTGTTGAACAACAATAAAAACAATAATAGTAAATATTATATATCTTCGGGGTAAATTACAATGTGCATTGCAAATACTTAAAAAGCATTACATTCCTGTGAATTACATTCCCCTAAATAACCACCCAAATTCCCTAATGGGAATAACTTCCTAGAACTAACAATTAATTTATTTATTACTAAAAACTAACCTAATAGCTAATTTACTAAATGTAAACTTTAAATTTGTTAAATGTAAACTTTAATTTCCAGTAGGCAACATCTATCAAGCAAAGCAGAACAATAAAAGATAGCGCTTCACTAGAAAATAAATTTTGTTGTCAATCTTGGAAAGATCTTAGACATGTAGATATTTTAGGTTTAGAAGTTACTAATAGCTAAGGAACTAAATCATACATTGACCAATAATAGCTTTCAATGTTGTTGGGCGTCTAGGTAGACATTGTGATTGAACCAATCAAACATGAATCTCTTTGATACCCAATCAGCTAGATATTTGCATGACAATGCAAAAGACACTCTTGGTCCAAATTACTCCCATCTTATAGAACCCAACTCCATTTTTGCTTAAGGATATTCCCTTTTAATTTCCCAATTCTTACCTTAAAAATGAACTTGAATCAAAAAATTGGAACTTTAAGTCTTGTAAAATTGAACGAATTTTTATTCATTATTGTTATAAATTTGTAATTAATTCTCATTTGTTTAAAATGTTGGTTAAAACTGATTCGAAGTTTTTATCGGATAAAGATAATTTATTCTCAAAAGTGATTTCGTAAGCATTTTCATAAGCTAACTAATGTTTCATGGGTACTTTAATAATTTCGTAACATACTTTGTCACCTGACCCGTAGCCAGGATCAGGGTTTTTAATGGTTCGACATCTCGTTGAAGCATTTTGCTAAACTTCTCAACGTTTTCCATGTTTTACCCCATTTCCATACCCCTTTGTAGATAACCCCTTTAACTATTGAGTAACCATGTAAGCGAACTATTTTTAGATTGAAATAAAAGGTTTATATAACTTAAACAAGACTAGCAACTTCTATGTAAATCATCAATGTTTACACCAAACTAAGTATTCAAAGCTCCAGCGTTGAATAACAAAATCAGTGTTGCACAAGTTCAAATATTTCAAAGACATATTTGCTACAACTTTGTATTTGTTGTACCTAAAATAAATTTTTGGCATTCTTTATAAATTGAGTTAAATATTGTTAAAATGCCGTCAAAAGTCTGTTTTAGGTCAAACCAAACATAGGGTTTTTGTGGGTTTTTGTCAAGGAACACATGCAAAATTCTGAAAATTTGAAAATTAGGGTTTTACACCCCCATTTTCAGGGTAACCCCCGAAAATAGGACCTTCTCAGAAATGATTGAAAATGATTTTGATAGGATTAAATGACTTCACAATCACACTGGTCAAGTTGGAATCATCAAAAAACATGTTTTACTCTAGTGGGTCTATTTCTATTTTTCAAGAACAAAGTTAGGAGCTTCATAGCCATTAATGGCAGATTGGCCAGTACCAGATGCTGAAAACTAAGCTTCAAAAGCTTCAATGATGCAACCATGGCGAAAAAGGTCTAAAATGATGTTCGACAAAGGAGTTTCTTGTTTTCCAAAAAAGGTCAAAATTTGACTAACTCTAGAAACGTTACGAAAGAGAGATTAGTTCACGATGCTAAAAAGAGCCTTTTTCAAGCAGGGGTGCCCTTGATTCTTAAGGGTCCAATGTGACCTGTTGAAACATCCAAGGTAGTCATCCTTAGCGTTTGCTTGTTGGCTTGACAACAAAACAAACAACAGGACCATCTGATGATTTGATCACCAACAGTTGTCGACAAAGCGAAAATAGGCAGTTGACGAAGTATCAAGAAATGGTTTTCGAATGAGAAGATCAAGGTAAAAAGCTCCCTTTCCAAGGAGAGACACCCTTCCTTTTGGAACTTCAGATGATCTCAAATGCCTGAAAGCCTCCCAAGACAGTGTTCTTAGTTAGGGTCAATCTCGACAACATAATCATTAGTGCGAGCATCTGACAAGGCAATCAACAGATAATCAAGATCAAACTGGAGGATCTTTAAGGGTGAAAATCACTGTGCAAAAGGAAAAAATGCCCTTTTCATTGAGGGGCGCCCTTGCATTAAATGACCTTTAGCTAACTTCTGAGATTTCAGATTCCAGTCATCTTCGACGAAATAGAGCTGGCTACCTGATGAGAGATCAAACAAGATCATCTGATTTTTCAATCAACGAGAAATCTAGATCAAGGCACAAGAGGTCAATTCAAAAGGTTGAAGAACAAATCCTAAAAAATCACCAAGGCAAAAGAAAAAGTGCCCTTCCTTGAGAAAGGCACCCTTTCTTTTGAGGCCACAAGCTCAACTTTTTGCCATCATATCTCCCAGGCACTTCTCTTCAGTTTACCTCCAGCTAGATAGTGAATGTACCAACAACAACTCAAGATCAACAGATCAAGCTAGATTCAGGATCAAACTGGGGTCATTCAATAGAGAAAATAGTAAAAAACTTGCAAAACTCAAAAGGGACGCCTAGAAAAGGTCAAAGGCAAAGTTTTTGATAAAGGTTAAAATAGATTTTGAAGGGACTCGAATCCCTTTACAAACATGAACATGACTGCAGAAAAGACAGCCTACAACCAGCCAAAAAACTAGCTCCAAAACAAGACTCTTCAAGATTTACATTTAACATTTTTCTTGTTGGAGTGGAGAGTCATGTCAAAAGAAGGCTTAGAGATTTAAGCTTTCTTGTCCATTATAGTAATCCAACCTTCCTCCACTTGCTCCGCCTTGTTAAGCCAAGCTAGCTCACTATTATCCTGAAGATGAATTCCTACCGCCATAGTCTTAGAGATTTCATCATTATTCCTTTGTGTAGGCAAAGACTTATCTGAAGAGACACCAGACATGGAAGTCGTGGTGCTAACACTAGGACTTGCCGCTTGAGACCTAGTCACATGTTCAATAGGGGAAGCCATAGCAGCCCTACCATTTTAGGCAATCAAAGGGGACACCCCAAGACCCTGTGGTTCAGAAGCAACCACCTTAGAAAAACTTCTATGTTGATTAGATTGATTTACAATCGTATAATGTTGTTGTGAAGCACCATTCCACCAAGTAGCCTTCTCAACTTTTTTTTCAAATCCGCATTGTACCGCAAAATGTCTTGTTTTAAAACACCACCTACATTGGAAGCGAATTCCTTCATAATCCAAAGATTGGATCCAAGAACCCTTTGAAGATTTGAGTAAAACCTCAATAGGCAATCCTTTTGAAACATCAATTTCAACTAGAATACGGGCAAAGGTGGAATGATAAATATCAGAAGATTCCTCATCCAGCAACAAAAAATCACCCAACATCCTCTAGAAGAGAGTCACTCCAAAGGTGGAGTGGAAGATTAGGAAATCAAACCCATATCTGAATCTTGTTAAAAGTTTCAGACGTAGGGTTGAAATTTGAATGCTAGGGCTTAATCATCAGCAAATATTTGTCCTCCCAGCTAAAAAAGTTGTCACATAATATTATATTTCTATCCTGAGCATTATCAAACTTAGCTACAAAAAACCCCTTAGCCATGGGGAAAATATGCACTTTACCAGAAATCAGAGGCTCCCATTCGGAGGTGATCCAGGAATGCAGCTAAGGAAGGCTAGGCCAAAAACCCCTAAAGCGACAAATCACCCCATAAGCAAAAATCTCAACATTATCATTTATTTCTTCTTCTGTCTACTCCTTAAGCTTGATAGATATGGCGTTGGTTACTGGGATACACCCACTAGATGACAATCTGCCAAGTCTGAAATTCACTTTTACCCCCTTTGCTTCCGTCATGGGACCTCTGCCCCTATTCCCTATGCTTTCTCCATAACCCTTCGTAGTAAACGAAGGATGCACACTGCCAAAACCACCAAAGGAAAAGTTGTTAACTAAAGTCAAGATATTTTGAGATAAACTTGGCTAACTCGCTCCACGATTAGTGGAAATCACCTTTTTGAACTTCAGATCAAGCCAAATCAACTTTTGATCATGAGTTAAGTTCCCAAACTTGTGGATCTAAGGCTTAAGTCTATATAATCAAGGTATAGGCGTCCCACTTCATTATTTCATTGTAGGTTGATGATCAAGAACAACCATAAGCTCTTAAGGATGCCATTTATAGATCTGGCCAAGGTTTTCATCCGTTCTTCAATATTTCTTGCAGATCTGAAGTAGAAGAAGATTGCTAATCTGAGTTTGGATTTAGAGACAGATTTTTTGAGGGATTTAGATAAAAACTTCCAATCCATCTTCTTTCTACTTCCTCTCTTCTTGTCTTAGGTTTTCTAGCATGTCACACAAAGTAGCAGGCTACATCGAATCTAATTAACTGGGTAGATTCAACATAATTTTCTAGTGAAACCCATCTCGTCAGATTTCCTAGAATCAACAAACTTGTTGCCTCTATTTTTGGGGGTTTTTCAGAAAAAGTTTCAAAATAAAAATATGAGGAACTAGGCTTGTTCAACATTGAAGCACGAACAAAACCCATGTGCGAGAATTTTTCTAGAAATATACTTCTCGGCATGGCACTATTTTTAGGGGTTTTTGAAAATGGTCAGAACAAGGTCAAGCTTACAGTCAATCTTTAAGTTTTTCAAGATGCAATACTCTCAGGTATAATACAGGACCAAGACGACCCTATTTCATGATTACTTGAAAACAGTTGACACAAACTTACATTAGGTAAACCCAGTGGTTGATCTTGAACAGCTAGAGGGCATGAATCAGATCACATTGTAGAACATTGAAGAATCCAGGTTGCTACAAGCTGCGTCTGTCCCCATCACATTACAAAGTGTGGAGCTTGTAATCGCTTCTGTTAAGCATTACAATCCTACTACTAGAGAAATCATAGCAGTGGATGGGAGAATTGTTTGCAGTCTAAATCCTTAGGATATTGAAAAGTGCTTTGATATTCCATCATGTCCTAACAACAAAGTCATATCAGTGACGAAATGCGAGAAGGCATTTGAGACAACCAAAGACAAATGTCAAAGGATAATAGCTGAAAAATGGCTAAAAGTGATAAAGGCTAGCTTGCCTAAGTTGGTTGGACAAGGAGAATGTAAAGATGAGTATGCAATGTTAATCACTCTACTCAATAGAATCACTGGAGAAGAGGATAGCAATCAATTCTAGTCATGGATGTATTATGTCAGTGGATGAATCACTCTGATTAGTGACACACTCCACCAACAAATCACCAAGTATTTGGAAGCTCATAGGTTTCACATGTGTTCTTACTTGGTATAATTGATTGCCTTCCAAGGTGATTTCAGGATATTGAACAATGTGGGAACCTTAGGTGTGCAAAAGGTTCATGAGAATTTTACATTTCTTGAGTTTACTCAAGCGGAGTGACACTTCAAAAGAACAATTGATCACTTCATCATGCACACTGTACATGAGCTAGACCATGAGATGCACATGCGTATTTCACAAACAGCCAGAGAGGCAATGGCGGATTGGGCATATTGGTTCATCCAATTCCCTACATTCTCCTACATACATGTGTATGGCTACATTGGTCACCCAACTGTGATGCCAAGATACCCTTCAGATAGGGTAGTCTTCATGAAATTCCTTAGACAGTTGTCTGAAGTCCACGTCTACTTGCGCTTGAAGAAGACAACTATAAACTTTCCTATTGGATTGAGACTCTATAGATGCAGGTTTGTGGCAGATGCTAAGATGATGAGTTAGGAAACAGTGAGGCTTAATTTCAAGTACCTCATTGAGAGGAGGTCCTATGATCCCAGAGGGCTCTATGCAGTGCATCTTGAGCAACACTCGTCACATAAATCTTCTATGGAAGATTATTGGGTAAATTGTCAAGACGAGTAAGAAGTGCGAAGAAGGAACTATAGCAGGTCCAGGCTCTCGCAAATTGCTGATTTTATGTTAGCAGACATCGAGGGTTTATTTGACGATGAAGGGGAAGTCATTCTCCCCCTATTATTCGCAGATTCAACTGACTCCCAACCACTCCCAAGAGTGGATTGGTATGCCAAGGAAAACACATCTATAGAGGAAAGAATGAGTAGAGTGGTTAGAAATAGCCAACTCTATCTCAACAACAAGAAATCAAGGAAGGTGGTACCTCACAGAACAGAGTCGTCATAGGTTCAATCTACACCACCTTCCACTTCAAGAAAGAAGCCTAAGAAGTAGTGGTGCAATCCTCCCCAAGGGATGAGGATGTTGAAGTCTACAAAGCCTAGAACATAGAGGACACATGTGGAGAAAGCCATACACGGCCTTGAAATAGTCATGGGTATTGCTACCCTAGAGCAAGGAATAGAGACTACTACCCCAGAACTAGCAGAAGTTGTTGCTAAGGAGCCATCAACAATAGTTGTTGAAGAGTCGTTAGTAGAAGCGGAAGAGCCAAGAGCAGAAGAAGAAGCAGAAACGGTCCTTGTTATGGAAACAAAGTCACCAATATCACCACCATCCTAGTAGTGGCAAGTCCTCATTGATTTAGACTCGCCACCGAGAGACATTGCTCCAGCATAGTCTCACACATCGGGCATTCAAGGGCCACATATTCCTCCTCCTAGTGAAGTTAGCCGAGATTCCATTTGGCTTGAAAGCTTCCTAGGAAGAAAGAGGGAAAAACCCTCCAATGAACTTGACTTCACTGAATTTGACCATGTCCCACAAGACATGCCGACGAAGAAGTTGAAGAAGCAAGTTCACATAAAAAAGAATGTAAATTGTGAAATTATCATAGAGATTGTTGCCCCATCAGTAGAGAAAAGCATACACAAGGTACAAGTAGAAGACTATATATTGTCTAACCTTAACCTTGGGAAGACTACATGACAAGTGGAGGTAGATCTTCTCAAAATAGCTTCGGTGAGCACACAAGAAAGAATGGCCAAGGATGGAAAAGAAAAAACAACCTTAAAGGCTGAAAATCAATAGCCGAGGTAATACATATCTAGCTTGATGCATGGCACCCCAAACATCTAAGTCTTACTAGTAGGATTGCTAGATCTCCCCACATAACAAAATCATTAGCAACTGATAACATGTGAAACACTTGAGAGATCAACTGGAGGAGTTTGTTCTCAAAGGTAGATGTATACTAGCAAATCTATACCAGTTATGGGATAGAGCACATGGACTTCGTGCATAGATCCAACAATCAGAACAAAGAATTGCAGAGAAGAGGCTAGAAAACGAGAGCACAATTGTAGACTTGCAATTGGCATATCAATCAGTCTACTCTGAGGAAAACAAGCAACATTTCTTTGATTGGAAAGAACAATTGGCGTACAAGGTGAAAGCCTATGACGCCCATTCAGTAGAGTTGATTGACTACAGACGAGTGGTCGCCACTATTATGAACTTCGCAAGAATGTTGGTGATATCATTCCCTTGCATGGAATATCAACATGAGGGAGGAGAATACATCGAGATGGTTACTATACAAAATCAGTTCAGAGATGTCATCCACAATACCTTTCTTGATAATCCAGATGGTTGCAAGCTAGCTAAGGTAGCAACTTTATCAACCAAGTTCGAAGAGGAAGCATCTTAGTGTATAGACTTCAAAAATAAACTCACGACAGGTGAGGTAATGCTCAGACGCCACGTCATCATTCTACAGAGCATTAACTCCCCCAAAGGCTGATGAAGTCAACGAATGGATAGAAAAACTGTTGATTAATGGTGAGCTGTAAAGGCACCAAAGAAGGACATCCTACACCCTCCAAGTGCCATTTATGATACTTGAGTTTGACTTGATGCTTCTTTCCAAGTTAACTCAAGATGACATTAAATGTAGTTGGAGTTAACTTGATGCACCTTTCCATGTTAACTCCATATCCGATAAATAATGCATTGTCAGATCCCACTGATTAAGGATGTCTAATCGGCTTCCATAATTTGTGGATCTTAAATCTCCACTAAATGTGGATGTCTATTTTGGAGGGATACTTTACATTAAAGTTCACCTTTAGTTTACTTTCAGTCAATTGAAGTTGTTTCTAGTTGACTCTTTGTTTACTTTTAGTTAATTGATGTAGTCTTCCAGTTAACTGCTTGTTCCCCCTTTTAGGAATAAATCTTGCTAATTGATTGGCAATAACTCATTGTTAACTCAAGGAGATTTTGGTGTTGCCCACTCCTTTGAGTTCTATAAATAAGAGCCTTGGGCTCATTGTTTGTTTAACCTTTACTTGCTATGAAAAATTGTTGCACCATTGTTGCCAACAACTTTGAAAGCGAATATTTGTTCACTCTTGGATGAGAGTTTGTTGGTTGATTGTAATTGTGCACGATTTCATGCCTTTGCTGTCCCAACCTTTGTAATTCGTTGA